>NDXB01010700.1:78143-140656 GCA_002631895.1 Agapornis roseicollis | reverse complement strand
CAAAAAAAAAAAAAAAAAAAAAAAAAAAAAAAAAAAAAAAAAAGGCCTTTTTGAAAAAGCATATATGAAAAATGCAGAAAGTAGATGCCTACTTTCTGCATCCCACACACACTACAGAGGGGGAAAAAAAGGTTTCTCCATGATGGAAGATTCCACCAGAAGTAGGAGAGAGAAGAGTACATGGCGAGGGAGAGAACAAAGCCTCCTTCACTGGGGAAGAGTGAGGGTAAAGTTACTCCTATTAAAAGAGAGAAAAAGCATGGTTACTATTAGCTGCTATTTCACCTCAACAGTTGAGCTACAACAGAAGAAATGAGTTAGGTTTTCTGCTGAGGCCAGACAGACCTTAGCAGGTCCCAGGAAGTAGCATCAAGAGAGCTTCCCATCAGGTCCCTGGGACAAAACCACAGCAGATGAGGGAGAAGCAATTGACATCTTAATGCAGAGCAAGAGCACATGTAGGCAGCTGCTAGGATCGCCTGATTTGGGGGACATGTCAGCAGGTGACAGGACAGTTTAGTGACATGCATGGCAGAGCTCCCCAAGGAGCACAGATCCCTTCCTTCCAGTGTTACTGGAATTTAAAGTTGCAGAGCTATGCCTCCATTCCTTCACAGGAGACAACTAGCATAGGAAGAGTCTACCTCCTACCCCCCAAAATGAACTGGGTGGAAAATGAGCAAGGCAGAAGGAAGGTGGGCAGACACCCAGCTGTGCAGGACATGTTGTGTGCCAGTGGAGAAGGGATGGGAAAAATCTGTTTTCTGGTTTCCTTGCCATTTCTGCAAGAATTGTGCAATGCCAAAAAGCTGAACTACCTAAGAAAGGGCAGGACACACATTGCTTCCATCTAACTGGCATAAAGCACCTGTAGTTGTTAAGAGCCATCAAACCCAACACTTATCCCCTTCAGATAAAACTGTGTTTGCTGATAACATGTGCTCATGGTGAGGTAAACTCTGTCCACTTAAATGCTGAAAGTGGGAAAATAAAGAGACATAATTGAGGACCAGTGGGTGGGAAACAAAAAACAAAGCACAAGAGAACTTTTTAAATAGCTTTTAGGGTGCTGAGTATATACCAACACCATCGTTGCCAACCTAGGGACTGTGCAGGACTGTTCCACCCCCTGCAAACTGGGGCAGCCCCAGGAGTTTCCTCTAGTAGGTGCTAGCAATGCAGCACAGGGTGATAGAGGGGAAGCGGACATCTCAGCCTGAGTCTAGCCCCAGGCTGGTGTCTCCTGAGGACGGTTCTCTCCAGGCCACAGCTGTGGTGCAGCTAAAAGCAACTCCAGGAAAGTTGATGAAATGGGCAGAAATAACTGTGCTTGATTGGGTGGAGAGCCCATGGCAGGCCAGGGAGAGGGGAAAATAAGGAACAGGGTGAGGGACAGGTGGTGAAGACTGATTTTTCCATGGGGCTAATGTATTACCCCTAAAGAAAGATCAACTTTGGGCAAGCAAGAGCAAATCCATGTGTCTCTCTGACTAGAAGAGGCGTATGACCTCTGAGGGGACTTCCAAGTACAAATGCGTACAAATGCGCTGGGGGCAAAAGAAGCTCAACAGCAGCAGCTGCAATCCCAGTTATTGTGAATTGCTTCTCAGCTCATTCTGTGTGCCTTCATCCTTGTTTAAAACAGTTGCTGAAGTCACCTAAGGCCCTGGATTTGAGGATAAGGTTGATAGGTGCATGCTTTGTCACAATCATTAAAGTCTAGGAGCTACTAATTACAGCTAGAGGTACTAAGCAACCTGCTGGAAATATCCTAGATGCTGGACTTATTCAAGCTTTCCGTTCACCCTACTTTAGGTAGAGGCTGAATCAGTGAATAAGCAAACTACAGGATAAATGTGATTTCTGGCTGAGGAGTGGTTAACACCATGGTCTCATAAATCCAATACAGACAGACTCTTCCTTCTATCATAACGCTGTTTTAACAGGAATGAAGCAATCCACATAATGCCGTTCAAAATGTCATCACAATCATTACATATATAAACATGCACACACATCTATAAAAATAAGTAAATATAGGGAATCCAGAAGACAGACTCCCCCCTCCCTGCTTCACCAAGCCATTTTTTTATTCTAAAGCAACAACCTTAGAAGTAGATCCTCCTTTAAGGAATCAACACCCAAAGGTAATAAGGCCACTCTGAACTGCTGCTCCTGATAATGTCACCAACTTGAATGTTGGTTTGCTTGGGTTTCCCCCCACACACACACACATTTGAAAAGCAAAACAGTTTGAAAAAAATTATATTCCATCTTCCTGGAGACTGGTGTTTCTTCTTTCCATTCCTTTAGGCCATTTTTCCCTTTGTCCTCCTACTTTCTTCCTGTAGTTCTCATATTTTTCATTCCTGAACCTCACCTTTTTTGTCTGCCAAACTTTTCTCCATGGCCTAATTGCAAAGCTAACCATCGAGGCTCATTGACAGAGAAGGTGCACTCAGTGAGACCAGTTACACAGAATGGAGGGCTTTTTTGCTCCACTGCAGAAATATGCTTCAATTAAATTTTTCAGAGTCCATACGTGTGCCACAGAATTATGTGGCTAGCTGTAACAGCAATCCTTGAACACATCACTTAAAAATGCCCAAACCACTGCACTACTGAGTCAGTTCAAAGAGCTCACTTACATCTATATTCTCTTACATGTTTCCATATGGTGTTTCTGTCTGTATTTCATACTTTTGTTATACATCCAAAACAAAAGACCAAAGAGTAAACAAGGAATCATAGAATAGTTAGGGTTGGAAGGGAGAATCACATTTGCTGTTGACTGTATGTATTCGAAGTCCCTGTACATTAAAGTGCAGAGCTCCTGTTGAAGACCTAAAGAGGAGGTTTTGTTTTCAGAGGTTGTCTGCTTCTCCCCAGTGTAAAAGGCTTCTTTCTCCTGTAAACTGGAGTCAGTATTGGAACTGCTTCTGTAAGTTTAGCATAGCCACGAGTTCTGTGGAGTCACTAGGGAGCCACAAAACCTAGTTTTATGGAAGAAACAGATTTGGGATTTTAATGCCATGCAGCTTAGCCTTTTTTACTTTTTTCTTCTTCTTTTTTGTAATTAACTGATTACTCCCCACAGTTGGTATTTTCAATAATCTATAGCTAAGACCCCTGCATGCCCCAGCTTCTCTGTTGTTGGGGAATGAACTCCTGTCTTGTGAAGGTCCAGCTCATCTTTGGTGCAAGTCAGATCCGTTCAGTATTTTAGGCACAATTTCACTCTGGAACAAGCTTCCAGCAAAGCCATATGAAGCTGCCCTACTAAAGCCCTCTGCTAGCTCCATCCCCTAAACCTGCAAGCTGTCCTGGGCAAGGGCGCTTCTGGTCCCTTGAGGTACCTCTCCTCATTGACTCTTGCTGTGCTCATGGAAATTATCTCCTGCATGATCCAGCCCTTGCTATTTCCACAGGCCATATTCTGCATGTGTGTGCACACACCATCACGCTGCATTTCCTGGCTCCACTGGAAGGAGACTCATGCATGTGGCAGAGGGCAGCAAGAGGCAGCAGCAAGCTTCATCTGGCTAGCTGGGGGAGCAGGGCTGCTACCTCCCACACAGTACAGATGCAGGCCAGGTGGCTCACAGGGTCTTTATGACTGCAGTGCACTGATGGAGAAGCTTGAAGGAATGCAGCTCTGGACAGTCTGGAAGTCATTATCCCGTGGCGCCGTCTTATAGAGTAGCTATTCTGCCTTACACAAGGCTCTCTGAAAATGTATTCTTCATAAGTGCTACGCTTTCATAAGTGAAATACAGTTTTACTCAAAAATAGCTGCCAGAGTACATAGACTGCTCTTTGAGAGTGAGGCTGTGTTGAACAAGAAGAACTGTTTTGGAAAGTAAAGATGTTCTGCTTGAGGCTGTTAGTAAATATCTACAAAGAACCACAAAGGCCCAGATTCGTTCAGCACAGATCTTCGTTGTGCTTTACAGTCAGCAATAGTCACACGTGATACTTGGCCTTTCTGAACTGCATGCTTTACAGCTCAGTTTCTCAAGAAAGGCAAAAAGGGCAGTTCAAAGTGTCCTGAGCATGTGCTGCAGTCGTGTGCCACATCTTAGCTACAGCTAGGGTGACTGAACTAGCCATTTTCAGCAGATGGTAGTTTGAGCCAATCACTGGGATTCTCCACGAAGCTTTTCTTCTAACATAGCATCAGCTTGCTTCAGCTCTAACACCAAGCTGGCCACCAGAATACAGAAATTACAAGCCTTTATGTGGTGAGAGTATATTTTGTTGCTTTCCAGTCACATATAAAGCAAAGCTTCTTTTCTCCTTTAAGTGTCCTAAAATGATGTTAGCTTTTGAGCTTGGAAATTTACATCCCAATGGAGAGGAGAGCAAGACAGAGAGAAAAAAGGGTAAGAGTGAAATAAGTGAAAATGGGAATGATCATCCTTTTCACATGGCAGTCTCCCTCCCTTCCATTCTGGTGTGAACTTTAGGACCCTTCCTTTAACTAGCTATATTTGCTATTTGGTTAATCCTTAGTTTTCATTCATTAGTACAGACAACCTGGATTCTTCTCTTCTTTTGCCATCCTGAAGCATGCATAAAATACTGTCCAGTCTCCTAACACTAAGCCCACTTAGCTGACAACATCACCTTTTGTTGCATCTGTAGTAGCCTGAACCAGGTTGCTTTATTCCACAGTGACTAAATGTTTAATTAGACAAACAGTGCCATTTGGGTCCATGCTTACTGCATGACTCCGTTGATAGACATGAGGAAAGAAACACGGACTATGCTTATGTACATCTGTGCAAATGAACTTCTGCCACCTAAGTCAGTGAAGCAATACCAAGCCAAAACCAAAGGCACATGCAAGCTCTGAGTTCTTAGTGCAGAATCACCTACTTTTTCCCCCGTGTTTTCTGCACACATGCTGGGCTGAACTCCAGGGATTAATTTACCACCCACTGTGCAATTTTGCAGGGGAGGAAGGGATCAAAGACTCATTCAGCTACATGAAGCTGCCACTAATGACGCAGAGGCTGATATTTCCTCTTGGCAGCCCAAGGAGCAGAGAGGTAGCACTGGCACCTCATTAGGTGGCACCAGCTTTCCTCCCCGTGTCAGAACGGCACTGCTGAAAGGCAGCGCTACCCAGCCCAGGATACACTTGGCTGCAAGAAAAGCTTCAGCTTCATATCCCAGCAAAACTCCAGCTCTGCTTACGCAAAGCTGGTGCTGAGAACACCCAGGAAAAGCCTTATCTAGGTTTGAGGTCCTTTTGATTATTTTTACACTTTCCCTTTTTTTCCCCCTACGTATTTTTTTGTCCTGATCACCAGCACCAAAAGGAGTCACTGCAAGTCAGACTCCCCTTGACAGCCACCTGCAGCAGCACCACTCAGCATCAGATTATACTAGCACAGGCGACTCCATTACCATGAGGCAAAAATTGGGAAGAAACAGGATGCTCTTAACACCTAACTTTTCTCTGTCTTTTCACACTAACTTCTGTCTCATTAATTGGGACCAGCACCCCTGCACAGCTTGTCTAGAAGCTTAGGTTTCCTTCTTCAAAACAAGAGTGATGATACCACCCTTTTAAAGCATCTTGAAATGCCCAAATAGAAAGCAGTAATGCAGATCACCACTAAGTGTTACAATTAAACAGCAGAAAGCTTCTGATGAAAACAATGTCCTGCATGCTGCAGATGAACTCAAGCTCACTGCCAAACACAAGCAGTTGTTTAGCTGTGTAAACAGTGGAAGCAGCTGATAGCCAGCATCTCGAATTTGGCAAGGACAGGTTTCTTTTCCAGACCCACTTTTAGAAGAAGAGAATGCAAGGCAACTCCAAGGCTTTGAGAAGGGAAGCTAACAGCAGAGAGCACTTCTTCCCACCAGCTGATCCCAGAAACAGAAGTATATACAAACTACCCGTGTTTTCCCTAAGCAGCTAATGCACATGACCAAACAGTTCAAATCTCTCAAACTCTTATAGCATTAATGAAATACAGCATGTTTTCAGAGGGCAGTGTGAAGGAAGAGGTCAAAACAAGAGTTTTATAGCAAGTGATTCTATGATTCTATGGGGCCTTATTCCAAACTCAAATTCCTCACAAATATATCTCATTATCTGACCAGTAACTAAATGAAATGTTGCAGAGGCTGGAGGCACTTTTCCTCACCACTGAAAACAGCTGTAAGGAAAGGAAATGTGCCAATGTACATTATGTAATGGAACAGACAGTGGCAGAAAGAAAGTTAAGGTGGATTTTGACAAGAACAATGAAAAAGAATCTTGAGTGTTTTGTGGGTTTGGGTTTGGTTTGTTGTTGTTGGGATTTCCCCCTCCCTCTCTTCCCCTCATCCAGGTCCATTTCTAAATAGGATAATTTTTGAGGAAGAACTTTTTGTTATAGAAGCCAGCAATCCTGTAAACAGTTTCAGAGCAATATGCTCTGCTCCCACTAAATCAAACCATGAGATTGGTCGATGAGAAAATGAACATGAGCCGGCTTCAGTGTGCACTCACAGCCCAGAAAGCCAATCGTATCCTGGCTGCATCAAAAGGATCGTGACCAGCAGGTCCAAGGAGGTGATCCTGCCCCTCTACTCTGCTCTTGTGAGACCTCACCTGCAGTATTGTGTGCAGGTCTGGTGTCCTCAACATAAAAAGGACATGGAGCTGTTGGAAGAAGTTCAGAGGAGGCCACGAGGATGATCAGGGACTGGAGCATCTCCCATACGAAGACAGGCTGAGAAAGTTGCAGCTGTTCAGCCTGGGGAAGAGAAGGCTGTGTGGAAACCTCAGAGCAACCTTCCAGTATCTGAAGGGGGCCTATAGGGATGCTGGGGAGGGGCTCTTCTTTAGGGACTGTAGTGATAGGACAAGGGGTAACGGGTTAAAACTTAAACCGGAGAGGTTTAGATTGGATATAAGGAAGAAATTCTTTCCTGCTAGGGTGGTGAGGCATTGGAATGGGTTGCCCAGGGAGGTTGTGAGTGCTCCATCCCTGGTGGTGTTCAAGGCCAGGTTGGATGAAGCCTTGGGTGACATGGTTTAGTGTGAGGTGTCCCTGCTTATGGCATGGGGGTTGGAACTAGATAATCTTAAGGTCCTTTCCAACCCTAACTATTCTATGATTCTATGACATGCTACATCAAGCTCTGTGAGGATCAAATACAAAGTACTCTCTTACTGCCACCTCCATCACCTATAGCACTGTTGGAGCACAGGCAAACTGCAGGTAAGTGCTGTGTGGCAGAACTCAGTACTACCTAACATAGCTTTTCGAATAATACATGCTTTACCACAGTACTTTGAGGAGATGGGAAAAGCCATACAGAGAGGGAGATCTGTGCAAATTAAGAACTACAGTGAGCAAGTATACATGTGAGTGCTAAGAGGAAGCTGGGGGAAGTGGGCTGACCTCCTCATAAAGAGGCTTTTGATGGGAAACATCTTTATGTGGGGTTTGATTCTGGTGATCAAGATAAGAAAAAATAGAGAAGAGGCAGTAGGCCACTTCAGCCTGGGGAGGCAGGGCAGGGCTTGATTTGGACATCCCCATCCCATCTTCGAGATGGAAAAATTCAGAAAGATATTCCCAGGGCAAAGGGCTGGGTGATTGGAAGCAATTTACCAGATCTTCACAGTAGCAGAACTGCTGCTGAAGAGCAGTAGCCAAGACACTGAGATACTATTGGTTTACAGCTGCTGCTGCAGGATTTGCTTTTTTGCTTGAGAAGGAGATGGTAAACTGAACACTAGCCTGCTTCGAGTGCCCCATTAAAGCCTGACTGCCAAGACAATGCCTCACCAAGGGCTGCACCTCAGCCTGCACAGCCCTCTGAGTAACAACTCCTGTTCCAGTAAGGAACCACTGGCAGCTGACTGCTCAATACACAAGCAGGGTCTGTAGCCACATGCTGTGTCAGACCCTGCTTATGTCTTATTTGAAGGCTGTATCAGTGGCATGACTGCTCTTAGTCCCCATTGCTCAGCAGGCAGTCTGACCAGCCCACTGGTTCAAACTATGTTATGTTGTTAAACACACATTGTTAAAACATTGAAATCTTTGTTTTACCTTTGTCTTTAACAGACTGAAAAAATTATTTTGTTGTTCAGTGTCTGGTAATGAGCAGGAACTGGACACTGGTTTGATGTACAAGGATTTTAGTATTCTCAAGGAGAGGAGATCCTTGTACTTGCCAATCCAGCTGACTCAGCACTTGGCACCCCAGCACTTTTCAAGGCTTGGGAGGCTCTTGAAGTTGTGGCATGCTTTATGATACCAGTAACAGGGTACAAAACACCACCTCTTCAACATCTCTTGCAGAATTACATCCTTTACTTCAAATGCTTTAGGTGCTATTAGTTCCAAGGCTTTCAACATGACCTTGGACACACCATTTCACTGCTTTGTGTTGTACTTTTCCATGCACACTGTGGGGATAATCATTTCCTTCCTCTGCCCAACATTTGTTGCAATGTAAGTACCAAAGGTTGAGACAACAGATTTAGGTAGTACATCAACACAGGCACTAGATAGGTCTTATCTTATTATCTAATACCCGTTTGTAGCAATATCTGTTATTTAAGATAGATTTGCACATAAACTGACTGGTGGGGTGAGTATTAGATGATTCTTCTATTGGATGATTCCACTGTAATATGGAATAGTTATTTATGATTATACATAGACTGATATACATATCAGGAAGATATTTAATGAGAACCAGTCATATTGTCTCTGTTAAATTTAGATATTTAACTATAAACTGCCATGGCTTTTATTCCCTAGCACACTGTGGCATGAGTGTGTGTTTCAATCTGAACTTCAGGGATTTTATACACAATTTTTCGAAGATGTCAAAGATTAATTTTGCAACTGTGACAGAAAATAGAAAAGATATAATATTGCTTCGCAATTTTACATCTCTTCGAACAGTATAAAAGTCCTCTAGAAACTATTAAGAATTCATGAGAATAATGCTTTTTATTTCTAAGCAATATTCGTCTTGCCGAGAGAGAAGACACTATTGGGGTTTGGTGATAAAAAAAACCTGATTTCCACTGCAAGCTGAAGATAATGAGCTAAGCAAGCATTTACCCAATCAAATGGCTTTTAATTTCAGCATACCTACTTCAAGAACCTAAGCAGTTAGCTGAAAAGCTTTTGTTTTGATTCATGTCATCATTTGCATTCATTTTAGAGTCAGAAATGTCAAATCATTGTTACACAAAGTTTGTTTCTGGATCAAAGTGACATTGCATTTAGCAATCTGAATAAACATACAGTTTAAAAGCCATTGGAACTCAATGGAAGGGAGAAACTCCAAAATCTGAATGAGTACTTCAACTAGTGAATCCAGTTTCTGCTTGTACACCAGTCATCATTTTGTGACTGAAAAAATCCATCTGGATTTTGGCATTTTTGGAACAACTTTTTAACAACAGTTTGGAGCAAACTTAGGAAAATGATACAAAACCACTTCCTGTCTTCTCCTTAGAAAGCATATATTTAAAAAAGGAAAATTCTCACACAAGGTAAAGGGGAGAGGCCCATGCAGGAGGCTGCAGAAGCTGTCTTTCAGCTGTATGACTTTCCTGCTTGCCGTACACAGCAGGTAGCTGTTGCAGCATTGCCCGTTCAGAGATTTTTAATGCAGTATCTCAGGATATTTTTGTTTGTCTTCATCAGTTGTCACTATCACTGCTCATCGCTGGGATTTTGTTAGTAGTTAAAACGCTTTCATACTTGTCGCTCACACAGCTGTGAAGAAGAGTTGGAAAACTCAGACCCCCAGAAGCTGCTAAAGCCTGAGACAAATAAAACCAGAGAGACTTAAATCTTGTGAATTACACTAACCACATGATTTGAGGGAATTTGCCTCAGGATTTGAGGATGCCTGTGGCAGACTATGTCAGGTTTGCAATTTTGTCAATTATGCTTCATTTCATACATCAGAACCATCACAGAATGAATGATTACAGATGTCCCTGGGGACACAGAGCTCAGACAGCCTCATGCTACATACCGAAAAGCTTTCTTGGCTAATGCTTATCAGAAAATGTTTTTTCTACGCAGACTTCTGCGTTACCTGCAACTAAATCAGAATGTTGCAGAGACAGCCTGTTAACTCTGGACACGCTCACATAACACGTGGAGGATGTTGAACAAGAACAGCCCCAGGCCCCACTTTCAAGGAATGCTGCCCTTAATGCAAGCCAGCTTACAACAGCAATAAATTAAAAATAAATAAATTATGAAACCCACACACAAGGGACTAGAACTGCATTGAAGACAGAAACAAGTGTTAGAAAACTAGAAGAAAAATGTACTTACCCAACTCCTTGTGTTTTCTTTACCCTATAAAATCCCCCATCAGAGACAAGTTCCAGTTGCATATCAGGCCCTTGTTCTTAGATTGTGCCTAGAAAAAACATCTAAACACACACAAAAAAAACAACCAGCTTTGCTTTTTACGTCTCCAAAACTTTCTGACGACTTTGCTTGGCTTTGAATCCTTTCCTCTCACCTGGCTTAAACTGCTGTCACCTGACAGTAATTTCCTGCCTTGCTCTTGCTTGTTTTGTCATCATTGATGCTACCCTGTCAGAGGGGAAACTCTTGCCGGTGCAAAAATATTGAACAATATTCAAAAGGTGCCTGACTTGTCTCTGAATGAATTGTCAGCCCTAGAGGAAACACAAATATGTGTTTCTACCAGCTGCTCCATTAGCAACAGGCTGAGGTAGTAACTAAACACTATATGATAATGATGGACATACAGGAGACTGTCTCATAGCTTGGAAATACCATGCCTATCGGTGGAGACACACAGTCATACTGCAAACAGAAAACAGTGGTCTAAAATACTACCAGTTTACACTGTTTGCTGTCATCCCTGTACCTGAATATGAATAATACAAGAGGCCATGAGCAGAGCATATTTGTATACAAGGTGATTTACAGCTGCAGTGAACCATGTTAGTGGACTAACTTGGACCTCTCAGTTTGCTTTGATACAAAGTCAGCTATTGCTTCGTGAATCAGATGAGCCCATGAAGCAGAGTGGAAGCATTGGCAGGGTGCACAAGTGTGGCACAGTTCCAGGGAAGCAGCAGATGTGAACTGGGGTCTGGTAGCGAGCAGATGGAAGATTTCCCTAAGCCATCCTGCTTGATCTGAAGCAACACATCTGGCTGTGCCTGATGTGCTCCTTCTTTCTTCCTTCTCTCCACATCCTGCAAAAAGTTTTGGGCTTAATTTCCTATTCCATTGAACCTTCAGTAGATGGAGAGACTGTATAAGATCTGACCTTTCCAGTGTATTCACTCCCTGCATCACACTGGCAGTGAAATAAGAAAGACTCCATGAAGTGTTGGGTGTTGGACTTCAGATCCTATCTGGCACTCATCCTTTCTTTGCGATGCTTCTGCATCCAAATTTAATCCCTTATCTAGGCTGAAGGATATGTATCTTGCTTCTTGTATATGGGAAAACGAAGCAGATGGTCTCAGTCTGTGGGACAGGTGTCCACATCAGAAAACTGTCACCGTACTTGACACCTTCCAGCCATACTGGCCAAGATCCTCCAGAAAATTAAAAACATACCTTGCCATTTTGCATACATTTACATTTATTTGCATGCATTTGGGCACCTCCCAAGCAGAAGCACATGCCTTCCCATTTTTAAAGTTGTACTATAGCAAAGCCTCAGAAAAAAGTGCTGATTGTCTGGTACCTTTGATATGCAAATCACTAATAAAAAGGACCCTTCTATGCCATCATCCTGTTTCCTTTCTACCTTAAGTCACAAAGATGAGTCTTGACAAGGAGGAGCAAAGTAAGCAGCTCATGACAGCACTGCCCTTCCCCAGAAAACCCTTTTCTGCTAGATTTCTTGGGAAAAGACTGATGACATTGCTGGAGTCCAAAAACCTCCTTTTTTTCTGGCAAAGGGTTTTCTCCTCCAACCTCAGCCAACCACAAAAGGATCTACATCTTTATTTTCCCTAAGTGAGGCAGAAATATTTCATTGGGATTGTGATGGCTGGAATGCCTGGGGAATCTGGATGCAGGTAATGTGAATTAGAGAAGAAGTCAATGAAACACCGGAGACTATTGAAGTGCCTTATCATAAGGGCTGCTTCCCAACATTCATGCACACTGATGTTTGAGTTCATAGGAAGTCATCCCAATGAAGCCTTTTGCCTGGTACCAGGGGGGAAATAAAATGCAAGAGGAAAACAAAATCAAAACACAGCAGATTGCTCAATGTGGCCTGCAGGCCAGTTCAAAGGACAAAAAAACTGAGATTCCTTAATGCAGTCTGCTTGTCCAAAGCCTAGCCCTGCCAGAGGGACAGCCTTTGCAGGAGCAAGAAGAGCAGTTCCTCTCTCCATCCTCCATGGGGAAAGTCCAGGCATGGGCTTGGGCAGAGTACCTGCTTCCCACTGAGGCCCCTGTGAAACGTTCAGGTGTCCATTCCTGCTGACAGCACTTCAATTACAGACTCCAGCTCAAATAAGGAATGCTATGTGTGTTTCCCAATGCTAATTAAGGCTACTTGGTGAGGCAGGAGGGTAGGGAAAAATGAGAATTTCCATGGGAACTTTTCTGACTGCTTCATTTTAGTGTCATTGTATGCATATTGGCTCTTTCCTTTACCCCTGTGCCTGATGGTGCGACAATGTCAAGCCAGGGAAGAGGGTCTGCCAAAGGTGCTTGGCAGCAAGCAAAGAAGCAGATAGGGGATATGCCCTGCTCAGTGCCTAGGCTTTGTCACCCAAGGCCTTTGCCCTGTGTCTCCATCCCTGCCAGAGCTTTGAAGCAGCTCAGAGTTTAGCCAATGTGGCATGCACAGTTGTGAAGGATCCCAGCTCCGTGGAGCATCATAAAGGCAGCAGGGCCTATGCCCACACACACAAAAAAAAAGCCTGATTTTCAATCCAGAGGGCCTTTGCCTACGAATACTCTCAACTTCCTTGCCACCTCCGTAGCCTATCAACAAATCAACTTGTTTTTTCTCTCACAGACCGTTGTTTCCCATTTCTTCCTCTGGCACAAGGGAAAAACAGTCACAGAGGCTTCAGAATTTGAGCTGCAGACATGGCTGCACCCACAGATACGAGTGGGGAAAATGACACTTGTTCTCACTTGCTACCCAAAGCATGACAGCCTGTTACACAAAACCAGCAGCAAAGCTGGCCATACTTTTGACAAAAAAAAAAAACAACCCAACAACCCACCCCAAAACTTATGTAACTCTGCAACTAATCTTTGCTAATCTTGAGCAAGGCATTTAAATCTGGTGAATAAGCCTCTTCTTCTCCCCCCCTGCTTCCCCAGCCTGTCTGTACAGTGAAAAGGGAAACAAACAGAAGCAAAGTTCACAGCCTTGTGATTATTCCTTTCAAAGAGAGCAAAGTGGCAACGTGTCCTAAGCCAGCTCTGAAGTAAACCCTCCTGTCCTGCCATTTCCCATGAACAGCGACTGAGGACCTTAAGAGAAAAGCTGCTTTTAGACCGATTATCACTTGCTCTTAGCTAAAGCATGGAAATCTCTACTCTCGCAGTGTACCATTGCCTTGCTTTTGTCTGGTATTTTTTCATTGCCTATTCAATCACAAACATAAGAACAGAAGAGCGGCCATCTGAAGTGTTCTTTTATGGTGGGCAGTGGAAATATTTGACAGTCCTCAATCTGGTAAGCAAATCGTGTTGTACAGTGATACCAATATGTCTATTTGTTTGTCTGCCATCTGTGCCTCAAGACATATGCAGCTGGTATATTTGCTGCTGTTAAACTGCTTCCTTTAACGGTTTATACCCCAAAAGAAACTACATAGGGATCCATGCTTGTGCTGTGAAGTGTATTCACAGGTTTTATGCAGAAAGAATCTTGGCTGGTAAGCTGCTTGGCTTTCAGAAAGTACTCTGAAGCTAGCTGCTTCCTTGTGAAAGAGACAAGCTATCCATGAGGAGAGGGACAGAAAGGTAGGGTATGTCCAGCCAAGAGACATGCAGGTTTGATGCATGTTATCTAACCATTAAATCGATACACAATTTAATGCTGCTTGGAATTTTACTTCACATTTTAATAGCCTTTTATGTCCTGTTAATTACAGAAAAGGTAAAACAAAGCATAGCACAGTGCTGATTTAGCCATTCAGAGTACCTATGTACTTTGACAATCAGTTGAGAGCACAAGGGAAAGAAATTACAGCTTGTAGAGAGAGGTTCTTGTGGAATTGCTACATGTGTTTTAACAGTGATAGTGTTTTAGCTGCTAGCTGCATTTCCTAAAAGTATATAGGAAGACACAGACCGTAATGTGTTCTGATTCTCCTGATATGCTTATGTTTCATAAGACAGAAATCAAAATGAAAGCACATGAGATACCCTGTGGGAGGCTTGTTCACAGTCCAAGTGGTTCATCAGTGATTTGTGGCAATGGTGGCAGTGGGGTGGAAAGATGGGGTGTGTGGAGAGGGCTCCCACAAGGAACAAATTTCAGGGACACTAGCTAGTCTGAAGGATGACTGCAGGGACTGCCGTAGGCTTATGTCCATTCTTCATTACTGTCAGAGTCAAGTATCAGTGGGAGGTCTGTCCCAGGGTGTGCTTGTCTCAGCTTTTACTCTCCAGAAGGAGATACTCCATGGTGGAGTTCAATGGAAGCCTAAAGGCTCCCCAGCTCCAAATGGCACCTTTGGAGACCTCCAGGGTGTTATGAAAATTTGAGTCCCTTCCAACCTCAACCATTTTGTGACTCTGAAATACCTGCAACCAAGAGGCAGTGAATGGCACATGAGTTGGCTACAACTCCCCTGGGCTTCAGGGAGCCACAGGGCCCTCCTCAGTGACCAAGCTGGCTGTGGAAGGATGAGGGTACATATATCACTGCGGTCAGGATGGTATATGTATGGTTTGTTGCTATGTTGTCATTGTATCAGTAAATCTAGGCTCTTTGCAATGATTTAAAAATTAATTTTTCTTAAAAGCCAACAATCAAATAATCAGGATTCAACAACTTTAAAGATATTCAGTTCATCCTGCTGGGACATATGTCAGTAGCCCAGAACACCACCAGCCAAGGACTTTGTGCCCAGCTCCTGGCCCCATTAAAGTATCAGCCATTCTTTCAGTCAAAACAGTGTCTCCATTTCATGGCAGTATTATAATGAGATGTATCACCCAGTATATGACACAGCTCTAAAGCATGAGATCTGGAGTAGAAAGCAAGTAACCCATCTCCTAGTATTCTGGGAAATTATTATCAGTCTTCCCTCAGTGACCATCACTAAGGATGATCAGGGAAAGGCTGCACAAGACAAAAACATGTATAAGAGTAAAATGAACTCTTCATGGCTCTGACTTCACACTGGCATACCAATTGAACAACTGAAAAATAAATCCAGGCCAAGGCAGCTAATATGCATTCAAAGCCTTTATTTCATCTATCTGAAGGAAAAACATACCTGGTTATACTTCTGGTACCTTCCCTGTTCTGAGGCAAATGTGCCTTGTGTGAAAGACCTGTTCATTTTGTTGGTGTAAACCTGCTTCCTGACAACTGAATTGGATTCCTCTTCACATCTGTAGTATAATCTAATCGTCTGTTCCTATTCACTTTTTCTTTGCCACTCATTAGAGATCTCTACCAGATTTTCCCCTCAGTTATTCTTTTCTGCAAGCTGGAAGTCCAAGCCTTTTTCATCCATCTTCACAAAGGGCTGCTTCTTTCATTAAAGCATCCTTGTTGTCTTTTGCAGTAGTTTTTCTAGTTTCAGGAAGGGGTAAGTAGGGCAAGCTGCAGTGGTTGAGCTATGAGAGCAGCATGGATTTATACAGTGGCCCAAAGGTTCTTCCTTGTCTGTTTATTTCTTCTTAGTGATTCTTAATTCTATATTTGGTTTTTTTGATTACTGATGAGCAAAGCAATCTGGGAGAGCTATCCTCAGTGGGTTAAACAGTTCTTTCCTGGATGGTGATAGCTAATTTAAAATCCACTGTTGGAAAAATATAATTCAAGCTGCTTTTTTTGTTGTTGTTTGTTTCGCTTTTTTTTTCCTTCCCCTGAAAGGCATTACATTGCATTCACCAGCACTGATTTTTACCTGCTATTTGATCTCGCAGGCGCTTGGTATTGTGAAATTCTTTGGCAATTTTGCAGTCAGGCTTCGCTTTGACAGAAGGAAAAAAAAAAGATTTACAAAGCTTTACCCCCTCAGTGTTTGCTCCCTTCCCCAGCTCATTTATGGATCTGCTGAACAGCTCAGGTCTCATTAAAACTCTGTGAGCAGGGACCTTTGCTCCACTTCTCCAGTTCTTTGTCTCCCATCTATTAACCACTTACTGATCTGATCCCAACACTAAAACAGAGCTGTCAGGCAAGGGGGAGAGAGATGGTTTAGGCTGAAGATGTTGCATATCTCTCATGCAGAAAAGGTAGCAGTGTGGCAGGGTGGGCATAATTACCCTTTTGTGGTTGTAGTGCTTCTTCTATAGAGATATGGGTTGGTTTTTTTTTTTCTAGAAAGAATTGCCAGTAAGAAAAGGGGCCCAGGGAGAGAAATGCCATTATTCCCCCCTTCTTCTGCTGATCTGGACAGTGACTGTTGGTATCTCCAGGTGATAAAAGTTTCCTGAGCAGGTGTATAACAGAGGAAAAGGGAGAGAAGTGGAGCTCCACAGGACCTAGAAGAATTGTCCCATGGTTTGGTATTAAACCACTTCTTGTTGCAGCTGAGAGACATGAAGGAACCTGGTGGCTGTCAACCACAGATGACCATAAGGTGCACACCTGATGCCTTACATTTCTGCACTTTTGGAAGTGCCTAGTCACAGGAAGTGCCTTGGGATGATGGGAGATACAGTCTTGAGGAAGAAGAGCAGGCAAAAGCTTCCTGCTGGTCTGTGCTGGTTCAGTTGAGCTGCCACGCTGGGCTTTCCTAGAGCCAGGCATGCAGAGCCCTTGTCCAGTTTCTCTGCCTGTCTCCTGCCAGACTGTGATTGCCTGGCTTCTGGCACTGGCTGGACGAGTTGCTTGGAAATTTTCCCAAAACAATTCCTCTTAGTTCTTTGGAATTGCATTTAAAAATTTCCTTCTGTGGAAAGCTGCTGTGATCAGCTCGTTCGGATCTGAAATGGAAATGCTGGGAAACGTGGCATTTTCCAGTGGTGGAAATTCAGCTTGACTCCTAGCTCTGCTGGAGGGATGCTGGAAGAATTTGATAGACATGACCCTCTTTTAGCACCTCATTCAATTCCTCAGTAGTCATGTGGCTCTCCCAAGAGAGCTACAGCTCTGACGTGCAGATTCATTTATCTAGTTAATGATCACAGCAATCAAGATTCAGAAAGGAAATATTTTTGTAGGGGAAAAAAATAGATAAGTGGGGTTTGTATCAAAGGAGTTCATTGACTGATTATCGAACAAGCAGAAATGACAGATAAAAACAGTTCTGTATTCATTTATCTGTGACACAAAACAGGACAAGCTGAATCATTCGTTGCCTGAAATATCCAAGTTTATAAAAATCTTCTCAGTGCTGCAAATCTATTAGCAAATTATTGTATAATGAGCACACTGCACCTTTTAAAACTATTAATTGCATTCCTGCCCCATTTTATGCCTTACGTTTTTGTCTTATAATTGAAATACTTTCCATTCTCCTAAAAGCAGAATTTACTTTATTTCAAAATAGACACAGTATTTAGCATACATATTTTCCAGGTCACTATCATGTGAATGGATGTGTGTTTGTCTATACTCAATGTTAATTGTTATATTTAATAGCCTACTCATACTATTGGATTTATCCCCCCTTACGGGCAGAACTTGGATCCAATTTATTTGTACTAGTTGGAAATTTCAGTGTACACATATGACTAGATCTTACACAGGAAAGTAAATCAAGTCAGGTCAGTTAAACAGAAACACCCTTTTGATCACTGCAGCAGATAAAAATTGAGTTTGTCTTTGTCACAATGAGTCTCAGTTTGGAAAATCGATCTGGCCAAATTAAGTGTTTCTACAGTACCTAGTGCCATGGAGCTCTACGGGGTCTTGAGGAAAGCAGCATCTCTCCAACAGGGATTAGCATATCCGTGTTGTCCTCTTTGGGGTAATCATTAGCTTTCTGAAAGCTTCCAGTCTTCCTTCTGTCCATGTGGGAATACTTTGGGGGATGCTCTTTATTTACAGCCAGCGGATTTGTATTCCACAAATGGCTGCAATGGATTTATGAGCGCCGGCACTGCTGTTTAGGAAATTCACAGGACATCTGGAATGATTTGATGTTTTCATGTCTTTTTTTAAAAGAATGTCAACATTTTCTCGCTAATGAAGGGCTGCGAGATTTGGATGCACCTTTCTTACAGGAACAAGCCTGTAAAAGCATGGGTTTGGAGCTCTGATTCTAGTCTACCAGTGACATACCCTGCCAGACTGAGTGTTACTACGGATGGTTCTAACTAGGCTCGGGTTTTCTGGCTTGAAAACTACTTGTACACACTTCCATTGCTCCTGGAAGCACAGGGTGACCACAAGCTAACCGAACCCCCTTTGGACTCACAGAGATGGACAAGGGTAGAACTATGAGCAGCGCCAAAACAAGCTCCTGAGACTTAGTTCAAACTTCCTCAGGAGCTGTTCTCCATGTCCTGTCAGAGAAATGGGTCAGGTTACACATTCTGATAAGCGGTTTCCATATGGAAGATAAAATTATCTTCCCCTGCCTATGACAGAATATTTACCAGACTGAGAATGTGGCTATTTTGGGACTGTTTCTTTTCAGCAATGTTTGTTTTAGTCAATTTTGAAGGAGGGTGAAGAAGCAGCCTATCCCTGTCCCATGATTAATGTAAGGCTGACCATGAACAAGATAATAATAGCCCCATCCTCTGGGAACCAGGCCTCTCCCTAATTGCTTCATTGGCAATTAGTCACCATGTGTCACCAGTCTGTCACCACCCTCATGTTCATTTTTCATGCTTTTTGCAGAAAGTTACTGCTGACTCTACAGGGTGTAATAAGAGTGTCTGTTTGTTACCAGGCTTTTCTTAGCTCTTCAGGAGCTTGGTTTTGGTGTCTTGGTGAGGCTAACGACTGGGGCAGATATTTGGGTTGGACACGTGTTTGGGTCTAAGTACACTGTGCTTAAGTATGGACTTTCCTGAACTAGATTTGTGACTTGGATGGCTGAATCTCTGTGGGCTGAAATTGTGTCTGCAGCAACAGAGGCTAATTGTGATAATGGGGAGAGAGAAAACCACATTTAAAAGAGCTGGATTGGGAGCCTCAGAATTGAACTAAACCATATGTGGCTTCTGATGAAGCTGCTTGTTTTGTTTTTTTTTTTTTAATGTAAAAATATGGCTGTTCACCCCATGCTTTTGAGAGGAAACACAAGGCTTTGCAGCTGAACTGAGTGGTGTATGATCTCCAATGCCTCATCCTGGGTGACCCTGGGCTAGTCACCCAGGCTGTGTCAGAAGCTCCACCGTTGTGGGTCTGCACAGAGGTGGAGGACACACTGCAGTCTACTGTGGGCACCATCTGAGCTGTGTAGGGGATGGGGAAAGAAGGATGTACATTTTCCCTTTGCTGGGAAGCAACAAAATGGATGGGGATGGTTATGGAGAGCTGCAAGGATACTTTGGTCATGCAAACTACGGTCATTTTGCTCTGGAGGAAGACTCAGTCTCTGTAAACTGAAGCTTGCAGAAACCCTTGTTTGACAATGGACATGGTGAAAACACAGTCCCCTCCTTCCCTGATATATTTGGATAATAAAGTAATTTCTGATGGGAAATAATTGCACTAATTCTGTCCCCTCTCAAGCACTACCCTTCTTGGCTCCTTCAGAAACTGCTGAAGTAACCAGCCACATCTTCTGTTATTTTGCTCTAAGTACATATCTAATTCACAGTAAGATCATGGCAAAAGAGACCTCATCCTGAAATCTGTGACACAACCTGTTTCCATTTAAGCATTGCTAGCTGGTCCAGCATTTGTAGTAGGCTGCATTTCCCATATTGCATCACTCTGGGGCAACATAGACTGAAAGAGTCCATCCCATAAGTTAACAGAACTGAATTAGATTCAGTGCTGAATGCAAGGCAGTGGAAGAAGTAGTTTTCTGCAAGGCTTTGCCTATGTGTGTCTGAAATCTGGTTCAGCTTGATCTGCTGTGTAGCATTAGGACAGAAACCAAAGTAATTGGTAAGGCAATATTGGCTTAAACCACAATACTGTGGCAATTTCACACACAATTTGTGGAATCCTCTTTTGTCACTGTGCACTTACCTAATTCTTTACCAAATCCTCCCCACACCTTCCCAAACATTAGTACCTCATTACTTGTAAATGATTTAAAGAAAGAAAGAACCAAAACCAAATGACAACCCCACCAACCCCCCATCTCCAAAATTCATTATTTATAAATACTTCAACTTAGTCAGTATTAGTTAGTGGAGTCCAGATCTCTGCTTCTAAGTGCTTGAATCCTTCCCTGAAAGCCCTCTGAGTTCAGCAAAAGAAGTTCTGGTTTTGATAACTTTTGCACCTAATTCTCATGTTAGAGCATTTTGAGCTGCTTGACACTGAGATCAGTTGCACCATGAGTCCCTGGAAAGAAAGCTCTGTGTTGGCTAAATGGTGGGAGAAATTATCTAGGAATTGCTTTACAGAATTTTGCTTTCCTGGCATATTTTGTTCTTTCCTGCTCTTGCCCACATGCATTGAAAGTAACGATTACTAGAAAGTGTGAAGGAGCTGGCTTTCGGCATGTCCTTCCACCTCTGCTATCTGAATCACATCACACATCTCTGTTTACTCTATTAAGTGAGATAGTGTTAAAGTTATCTCCCGAACAACTTTATTTAATCAGTTTCAGTTAGTAAAAAAGATTTAGCCAACAGCTATTTCCCACACGTGGGCTTGCAGCTCATGAACAAACAACTCCCTGAAGAGCAAGAACAGAGTTCATTGAGGAACATGCTAATGAAAGCTGGATGAGTTTCCCTCATTAAGTGTAATTACTTTAGGTTTTGCAGGCTGTCTTCTATGGGGTGTCCTTCCTGGCTGATGTGTTGAGACTAATTAAGAAACTGCGATGTGCTAAGTGTGTAATTTCCAGCAGAGACCTTCTTTTCAGTGTCCTGGCTTTCCCACTGTCCACAGTAAGTAACCTCTGTAAGTGAAAATAATGTCTGCACAAATGACGGGGTGTACAAGCATACCACATACGTGTATATAATAGATAAGAACAGTAGGGTTTTTTTACTATTTGAAAATAGTTTTGGACATTTTAGAAGAAGAAACAGTGCTGAGCCTGTCAGAGTTGAATGCACAAACTTTAGGATTGCTGCCCCCAAGCTAACATAGATTGACCCCAAAGGGTGAATGAGGTGCAACTCCTCCGTTAATCTCACAGGCCAAATAGCTGTGGATTTATCAGCTTAGGGCATTTCTCTAAAGGGCAGCATGGGCCATGCAAACATGGGAAGGTACCTAAGAGGCAGCAAAATCTCACATCTCCTTCTCTGACTCCACTGTGGCTTTAAATAAGCACTGGAGAGAAACAAATTCAAAGTACAATAATTACAGTCACAGTTTGCCTCACATTCCCCCTAGATCACCTGCTCCCTCACAGACAATGCTGTTTATCGAAATGCTGTTTATCTGGCACTATGTGTTGGACAGGAACTGATGGGTTACTTATATGCATAGGTATGCTCTGTGTGAGTAAAGCCTGCAGCTACCTCTGAATCTCAAAGGGCTGAGAAGTACTGCTTAAATCTGATCCACAGGCAGCTTAGCCAGCTGGCTCACTAAAATGTCCTGCCAGGGACTACAGAGCTACTGGCTAATTTATCTTCCCTGCACAGCAGTATTCATGCTGCTGCTGCCATATCCCTGCCAGCCATCCTCACTGTGCCCGCAGGACAAGCACAGGGTAGTCCCCTTCTAGCATCTCAGATCCCCAATTTCCAACCCCAAACACAAAGTGTGCTCAAATACAAAGCAAGGCCAAAAAGGTACAAATCTGCTTCCAGGTATCAGTAACTGATACCAGGGTTCATTTCCTGCAGTTAAATTCTCCCACTATTAATCCTCCTTTGTTGGGAAAGAAGTAGGTACCCACAGTGCAGCTTGCACCTGCAGTTCAGGAATTAGGCATGTGAATTGTGAAGATAAGGGTAAGTTTTATGTGAACTGTTTTACCAAGATCTAGCTTACTTTGTTACTGAGCAAGAAAAATGCTCTGGCTTGACAGCCAATCCCTGGAGGAGAACTTCTGGGCCATCAAAAGATTCCATCTGCAAAGGAAAAAAAAAGAAAAAAAGTTTAAAGCTAATCCAGTATTCCACAGAAAATGTCAGTTTTGGCTGTTTATAAAGGAGGTTTTCCTTGCTGTATCATCACAGAACATTGCACCTCAGAGTAAATTCCTTTCTTTATGTTGTAACATGTGAGATACGTGAGTTTATCTGGAAATATCACCATTTTACATGTAGGTGATGTTTTGCCTCCTCAGAAATGAGAGCACTAGCCAAAACCTATCAATTACATTTGGCTTTCCTTTTGAAATTTCTTTCATTTTGTGTTTTGGTTCCAGTTTGTGTCTATATCCTTTTGGACACTGTATAGCTACAATCGAGAGCTGGTTTACCCCAAAAGCCTTGATGGAGTCATCCCACTCTGGTTAAATCATGCTATGGTGAGTAAGAAACACCCGTGCCTCTAACAGGGAAGAGAGACTCTCCAACGTGCTTCCCACCGTTGCATTGTGCTGCTTCTCAGAAGAGTTTCACAGCTTCTTCTTTCTCACCTCCTCCTTCCTACTGATCTGAATCTGATGTTGAGTTGTATACAGCAGAGGCATGTGCTTGAAGTCACCTCAACCAGCCTTTTAGCATGCAAGAAATGTCAGTGAGTTTGTGCTTGTCAAGCCTATTAAGTCAATGAAATGTGTAGTAACAAGGAAAAAGGAACCTAAAAATATCTTCTCAATTGTTGTAGCTCAAAAAATAAATTGTTTCTTCAAACAGAAGTCTATGAAATATGAAATGGCTGGGAGTATAACAGAGCAGTTCTTAATTGTTAAAAAAAGGTGAAAGACCATCTGACAGTTCTACAGCTAATAAGCTAATGTGTGCACAGCTTTGAATAGATGAATCGCAATGATTGTTTACAGATTTGCTATAAATACTTTCCAGATTTCTCCTTCATTTGCTCTGGCCATTTTTATGATGTGTTGAATAATAACATATTTCTCATCAGTCAAGTGTAAAGAGTCTGACAGTAACATGGAAACCGTGGGTGGATTGTAAGGTCAGGAAGGCCTCATGGGACTAGTGGGAAGGGGGAGAGAAGGGAGAGGTTCACTGCTAGACTGAATCAGAGGAGCCAAGAAGTATGAAATAATCACATAGAAGACTCGTTTCTCTCCAGACTTGATTTCTAAAGTACAACACTTTGCAACCCACTGCAGCAGCTCCCAATGGTTGTTGAAGGTAAATGCAGGAGGCCTCAGGGTTTCTGGCCAAGGACACTTGATAAAGGTTTTGAGCAGCCACTTGATTTAGACAGGCATATTCAAACACGTGTGCCTGGAATCCAAACACACATAGGCATGTCCACATTACTGATATCTGAGTGATAAACTGCAGACATCATGCACTTTTAACCTCATCACCTGCTCTCTGCCCACCAGCTCATCTCCATCAGGGTCTTTGCATGGCTGTCCAGACTTCTGCACTGACTCGAACAGGCACCACTCTTTCAAAACCATCATCCACCAAAGGAAAAGATTCCTTGAGTCCTCAGCATCATGCTGGTTTCAGGTCCAGGATTTGGTATGGGAGACTGGTTGAAGCTTGAAATCTTCACAGTCATGGAGGTGCTGGGGAAGGGGAGGGTACAGGGTGGAGCCAAGAGGAGATGGGCTTTGCTGCTTGTTTTAATCCCAGTGCACAGCTGAGAATTTGCCCTTTCCGTTTCCACATTTGTTTATGACATGGAAAGGTTGAGAGGTACTAAGATGTACAGTTTTATTTCATGTGCAAGAGCTCTTCACAGGTATTGCTCAAATGTATTCGTTACAACTTTTTCCCTTCCCTGCCTACATCTACATTTCATAGCAAAGTCATTACGACAACAACAAAAAGCTTTTCCATTTCAGAAATTCAAAAACAGGTGTTAAAAAAGGAAAACAATTCTTCCTCAAAATTATTTTGACAAGAAACTTCACATAGAGCAAGCTTCAATCACAGCCTAGTATTTTATTTCTGAAGCTCTTAATACACTGCAGACATTTTGTGCTTGACAGTTCCTGGGTTGGAAATTTTCCTTCCAGTCACTATCAAGTGTAAAACATCTGCCACCAGCATAGACTGATCCCAGCTATTGACAGTCCCCACATTTAGGGCCACCTTCCAACAGGTACCTTTGGGCATTTCTTTCTTCCAACACAAAATATCTGCTGGGAATACTAGGGAAAATCCAGAGAGCTACTGACACTTTAAGGGACAGTCTCCAAGTTCTGATTGCCAAACAGACACTTCGTTGGGTTAATTTCCTTGCACACTGTTATACTTTATAGCTCTGAGATTACAGACATTTTATGGCAGATTGAGGCAGCATCTAGCTGGCTTTGGTAGTAAAGACATCAGTGTATCAGTAGTAGACGTCAGTGCCGTACCATTTGCAGTGGGAGTCTTTTTTTTTTATCTCAGCCTATTTTAAAGTTGTAAATAGGGAAAGCATATGTTTTTATGTAACTGAAGAGGGAACCTAAAAAATAATCGTGTAGAAACACTTCAGGAATATGAAGCTCCTTGAGTTCTCAGTGGCGCTGCAGCACCTTCCTTGCAAAAATGAACTAGCCATTTATTTTTCTCACAGTTACTGCTCTTACAGTGGGAAAGTGTTGGTGCCCACCTGGTAGCCCAGAGTCATATAGCTAGGTTTACATTTTAGGCGTGTTGTTTCCTGCTGAGCAGAAACCTTCTCTGGTTTTTGCAGAAAGGACAGCTAATGCAGAAAGGAATCTTGCCGATATTTGAAGGAGGCCAAACACCCCAGACTACCTGGGTTTCTCTCTGCTTTTTTTCTGAGTTTAACTCCAGGGCTCTGCCACAGTTTCCACTTCCGTTTGCCTGGCATAATTATGTTTTACCAACTTTACACAAAGCTTTGAGTTTTTTGGATGGAAGAAAAACCCAAACCAATGTAAGTCTCAAGCACAATTATTGCATTTGAACAAGATCTTTGAAGTGGAAGACAGCCGAGGCAAAAAAATATGCTTGCCAATTCATCAAGTGAAATTGTTTATTTTTTTCCCAGTCATCTCTTTCAAAGCAACATCTGGATACTCTCCAGAAAGCAACTAGCTGCTGGAGACAACTTGGGTTAAACCACATGTATATATTATTCAACTGAATGGCAGTATAGGGGAACACTACATTTTGAAGGAGCAGACAGAACTGAATGGTAAACAAAGAGGGTTAATGGTCATAAATATTTTAATCTATGACAAAAGAAAAGATACACATCAACATTAACCAGATGTGTTCACAAATATATTCACATATATATTACATAAAGGAGGTTTATATTATCAGTCTGTAAGGCACAGTTCTCGTAAAAGGCAAATTTTCTTGTGAAAAGCACAATTCTCTTCATTGCCAGGCTGCAGCTTAGTTTAGCCACCTCCTTTCCTGATTTATTCTGTATCTGTGTTACCCTCTCATCTTTACAAAAATCAGCATTTTAGTGTCCCAAGGACTTTACTGACACATGGTATTATGGTAAGCTAAATAACTAAGGATAAAAAAGGAGGGATGTTAAGCGGAGGCACAGAAGAAAAATTACTTACCTGTCAGATGTTCAGCAAAGGTGACAACAGACCCCACATGGCCTGAGTCTCTCAAGCTCCTTTGCACTTTGCCCTGGTGTAGCTAAGCAGCATCTGAATATAAAAAGAAAAGGCAAGAGAGTGAAAGAACAAGTTGGGTGCACACAAGTAATTGTCCTTCCCTGAGGCAAACCACTGATGCCTGGACAACAAGAATGCCGGCAAGACTTGCCATGTCCCCTCTCATCTTGGAGCTTCTTGGTATCTACAAGTTGCTTGTGTTTGGCTCACCTAGCTAAAGCATTACCTTCCCTAGTGTGGACACAACCACACCAATAGAAATGTTCTTTCAAATCAGTATGATTTACTTCCATCTGAAGTTATATGAATACAAATTACTCTATGTGAGGACATCTGTGTGAAGGATTATATTTTCCTACATCTACCTTAGGAAGCTGCTACACTGTTAACCAACCAAGGTGGTGACAAACTCAGTGTGTGGAGCAAAACCCCATTGTCTTGGCCACTCTAACTGGATTCCTGCTCCAGGGCTGTACACAAGAACCACCTCAGGTTCATCTTTGACTGTCTTGCAACTGGTATTCAGTGCTTAATAATTCTTGCCTATTTACATAAGAAAGAAACATTTCCATTTGTTTGCATTTCACAGTATCTCAACTTTAAGCTGTCTGGCAACCATGGACATTCATAGGCTTCCAATTGCACTCGGCTTTTGGCAAACAAGAAGAATGTGTATGTGAGGGATATGGCACATGAAATCAATCACCCCACACATTTAAGAGCAAAGACACTTCCCTTTTCCCAGCACTACAGATATATATTTTTGAAGTTTCCATTTTTGCTGACATCAGCCCATTTCCCCAGGGAGAAAGTATGTGTTTCACAGACACATGTTATGGCAGGGACTCCTCCCGGGCTGCTGCTACCCCAGCGTGCACAGGTGCAGTCTCTGCAACCCACCCCATGAAGGAACAGCTGGAGACGACTATTCCACAGCAGAGGTTGTGTCACTTCAGTCTCATGTCAGCTCCCAGCTGCAGTGCAACATCAGTTTCTTAGACTACGTATCTAATGTCGGGGAGAAATGCAATTAAAATTCTGGCACGGACACGGAGACAAACCATTTGCTGGCAAGCAATAGGATACTCAGCCAGGGCCTTGTTTCCAAAAATCCATGTGTGTGTGCAGGAAATGTTATCTCTGAAGCTCTTTTACCCCTTTGATCATACAATTGGTCTGATGTTTGTCACAATAATGCTCCCAAACTAACTATATGTCTCAGGAAAAGCAGGGAAAAAAAATAAATGTTGCTTTTCCCATCAGCATGAATGGACCTGGAAAGGGTAGAAACAGTTGTGGAAATGGAAACAGAGACAGGCTCATTCAGAGAGGAGTGCTGCTGGAGTTAAATTGAGTAATAGTTTCCTGACTAATTTGTCACCACACCTGCTCAGAAACAGGACTCCTTGTACCTCCTGCTCTACTCATAAAATAAATCCCTGAAAATGCACCCATGGTGAGGATATAAAGGACAGGTAGTGATCTAAGAGGGAATTATTTCTTTAGCTAAATATGGCAGTGTACTAGTTAAAGAAATGAAATGAACTGTCATGCTTAAGGACCTCCCATCCTGAAAAATAAAGAGGTGAAGTGAGGAAGAAAATGTCTAAGAACAGATTACAAAAGAAAATTTTAAAAGAGGCATTTGAATGAAGGCAGTGTCACAGCAAAATAAATCAAAAGAGGGAACTTGCTCCAAAATGAAGCCAAGAAAGGAGAGAGCATACAGGGATTCAGAAAATTATGAGGAGTATAAAGCTAAATAGAGGTTATGGTGACAGGAAGCCATTTAGTTTTATTATGCTCAGATAACACAGGCTGTAATTGCTTATGAAATCATCCAACCCAAGGAAATTTCCATAGACAAGAGGACATTTCCCAACAAAGAGTTGAATAACAGCAAATACCTCAAGGGTCAACTAACGAACACTGTCTTCATGAGCCTCTTCAGGCAGCGCCGAAGCGGATTTTTACTTTTTCTTTGCAGTAACACAGCAATGGAGAAGATACAAGTATAAGTATTGGCCAGGAGTGGTTGTCAGCACACCAGCTCTGTGGGGAATTTGTCTGAAAGGAAAAACATGGGCAGTTTTTCAAAAGCACTTGATGGCATCGAACTGTGCTCAGTGGAGTTTAGTTTGGCCAGTGGCAGCTGTTAGTGAAAAATCCCCTGCTAAAGTCCCACATGTTAATGGAAAGCAGACACAGAGGGTATGTAAATGCAGACAAATTAGAAATAAACAGCTATGGTCAACCAAGGCATCATTTCCTTCACTCTGGAGTCAAACAGGGTCAAACCGAGTCAAACTGAGACACACTCATTAAGAGTACAAGTGATCTCAGCAGCTCTGGGGAGATTATTCATAGGCTTAAAACTCAGCCTAAACTGGAGCCTGCAGCTGAACATAACCTCTACCCAACCCTGTCTTCTTAGCCCCAGGAAACTTGTTTTTACTTATATTCTCAACAGCAAAAGGAAGATATAACTGAATAAATACACAAATTCTCAAAATATGGGAAGCAAAAATTCCATATGGACTTAACAAACAGTGAAGATAATACCCAGAGAGGACTATTTATCTCAGTTTAAACTCATGAACCTGAAACAGATTCTGGGAAACATACAACATAGGGTTGGAAACAAAAATCAAGAAGCGGGACAATGTTATAATTTAATTCTCCACAGGAGGTGAGTTAACATGTCAGGATTTCAGACACAGTTCAGCATACATTTCAGAAACTTTCCCCACATTGTATTTGTATGCCAGAGTTCATGAGCAATAAACAGAATGTTGCAGTTTTATAACTAGAACAGATTCACCTGAGTTTGTCAAGAAAAAAGCAAAGAAACCAAACCCAAGTTAAAAACCATAGTAAAAGCCAAAAATAAAAACCCACAAAGGATTGTTTGGGATCAGAATTCAGATTATAAATGTGATTAGTTAACAAAATGTCTCTGATAATTTTGAAAATCCCATAACTTTTATCTTTCCATTGTATAAATAAATTTTAAAAAAGGCATTTAAGATACTTCTGTCCTTGCAAAATTTGTAAGCTGAAAGCTTTCCTCAACAAACAGACATCATAAGAGAAGTAAATATATTAATATTTCAAAGAATATAAAAATAAGAACTAATAGGATTCCTGCCAAGAGAAGGAAAAGCTCTCAGATTCAGTTTGGTTCACTGGCAGCCTGATCAGCACACACAGCTATTGTTTCAGCCCATTTTCCTTACCTTGGAATCAAATACCTTTTTTCTCCCTCTGTGATAATTACTTTTGACAGTTTCACTGTTTATATGTGAAACTGAGAAACTGTTAATTGAAATAAAAAAATGAGTCACTGTTTCCAGCAATTTTTGCCAATGTTTTGATCTATGTCAATCTGAGCTTAATTATTAGGTTTTCTTTAAAGCAAGAGGCAAAACTGTATATTTTAATTTGGCCCCTACAAATACTGCAGTCTTTAGACAATTGTTGGTTTAAGGATACAAAGAGCAACTAAATAGGGTTGAAAGTATATTTAATGACTATGCACTAGAGACCTATGGTAAAAATAACTCGAATGAGAAAATACTTCTTTTTTATTGAGAAGGATATGAGAAGTCTTTAAAGCCTATCAGCAGCTATGATTAGCCATGACATATGGTCTATCACTAACAATGCTGCCAAAATCAACGTCTATCGGCTGTGAGAAGGAAATCATTTGGAAAGCAAACTGCATGTCATAGGCAAAGGGCAGGCTTTGCACCCTGTAGCCAACCACACGTTCCTCTGGTGTCTGCTGTATAAATACGCATCTGCTCTCATAAACATGCTTGCCTATTCTGTAGAAATTCCACTGTGATTTTCCTGCTAACGGACAAACTGGGATTGGCAGAAATATGTGAAGTCACCAGTAGACTCAGGGATAGCAGAAATGCAAGGGAAGGTTTATACATACTTACATACTTAGTGGGCCTGGGTGTATGCGTACATGAGAAGGAAGCGGGAGGAAAAGAAGCTTTATGTCCAGAAGAGAAAAATTCTAAACCAGACAACTTTTCATTCTGGGGGTGCATGAAGTAGCTGAGAACTGTTGTAAAAATCTACCTGAAGAAAGCATTCGCATGGCAAGTTTAAAAGACCCTACAAAAAAGCATGTCAATTTGATATACACAGTGATTCTCTCTAACTAGGAATATGCTAAAACTCAAATAATAAATACAATTGCAGTATTATATAGCAAAATATTGTAAAGGAAACAATTATTTGTACAGAAGACACAGAACACAATAAGTCATGGGCCAGTGTCATCTTAGACTTGGGAAAAAGCACTTCTATGCCACAATGAATTTTGTTTTGTCTTTTTTTTTTTTTTTCTTTTCCCAAATCAGGGTAGATCCAAGACCTCTGACTGTTCACAAAGCAAGGACCAGACGGGGCCACCCCTGAAAGCTGCCACTGCTCTTGGAGGTGGAAGGAGTCTTGTAGGCAGTGGGAAGTTCAGNAGAAATTCTATACCAAAATAATTTTTGTTTTGTTTTTTTTTTTTTTTTCTTTTCCCAAATCAGGGTAGATCCAAGACCTCTGACTGTTCACAAAGCAAGGACCAGACGGGGCCACCCCTGAAAGCTGCCACTGCTCTTGGAGGTGGAAGGAGTCTTGTAGGCAGTGGGAAGTTCAGCTTCAAGCCCCTGTGAATCAGGAAGAATAGAAATTTCAAAGTACCCTTTCCAATAAACTCTTGGCTATTTCCAAAAGCAGACAAACTTTCCAGCTTTGCAAGTAATTTTCAAACATCTTTTGATTTATGGGCCCCTGAGTAGTTTCTCCAGCTCCTCCGTAAGGGGAGGAGTTTGCCAAGAGATGACTAGTTAAAACAAATCAGCATTTTCTAAGTCAAGACAGAATTAAAAAAAGTGCTCCCAACTGTCTTTTGTAACCATTACCAGTTGCTTCTCCTCTGTGGTGCCAATGAGTGTGTTAGTGTAGTGGGTTTCCCCTCACTACCCCAGCTTGTTACTGCCTGTGACCGTACCACGCTGTTCACACATTGCTGGTGTCCTGCTGCAGGGTGCCTCCAGCCATCATTCCATGCAGTGCCACTCATGCCTGTGAGGCTAATGAGAAATTGCAAATAAGGTTCAAAGCTCTGCTTTATTTTCTCCTCTTCCCCTCTTCCTGAAGGATTCCTGTACTATAAGGCAGCTCAAAGATGAATGGACTGAGAAAGAAACTGGCTAAGCAAGTGGAGACATTAGTGGTCTTAGCCATGATAGCTTGCTTTTGTCAGAAGAGGAGAGCCCTCCTTTCTCCACGCTTTCATCCTCTGTTTCTGGACATGTGCATTTGCATCAGCTTTGGAGACCATACAGCTCTTGGTAGAGAAAAACTGAGTCTGGGTCAGAGATGCCCAGAGGTGCTTGGCAGAATCACACTCAACTTTTCCTCTAGCTTGTGTAAAAGGGCTTGCCCAGCTCCCCTACATGGTCATTTCCATACTTGCCCTTGCTGCATATTTCTCAGTATAAAGCTGCATCTTTCTTGAGGTAAAATGAGCCAATTGCCCTTGGTCATATCTGCAATGGACATGGAAAACTCACCCATTCAATCATCAACCTCTTAAGCCTTTGAAACCTCTCTCATTTCAAACCTCTCATTTTCCTTTTCTCTCTAAGCATACCAACACATTCAGCCCTGACTTCTATGCCTGTCCTTGAACTGATTTCCTGTTCATCATTTCTTGCTGTTTGTGCTGTCCTTTTCTGGGCATGCTCCACATTGTCTGCCCCTGTCAAAATGGGGTGCCCTAAATCAGAGACAGTGCCAGCTAAAACCTCATCAATTCAAGCAGAGCAGCATAGCTAATTCCCAGATCTTTCTTACACACAATACGCCTGTTAATACCATCCCAGAACACCACACACTTTTTCTATTAAGGCAGCATCATAATGCTGACTTGCACTTACTAACATTCACTCTGAGAACAAAAAGCCCCAAACTAAGGAAATAAGTATATGTAATAACCCCCATCTAAAAATTGTTCACTTTAACAAAGGATTATTTCACCAGGTCAATCCTGCAAAATCCCTCTTAGGACAGCAATAATGCAGCTGGAACAACCAGCTTAGAGTAGTTGAAAGTGTTTAAATTAATGAAAAGACTAGCAAGGACATTTTACATATTCCAAAGGATCTTTGTAGCCCACTGGATGTCAGATGAAAACCAGAACTTATATCCATTTCACATAATGGACAAATCCACTGCAAAAGGCTAAAGCCTTAAAGTGACGACTAAGTGCAAGTTTTCCATCATTGCTGTCTTGCATGAGCATTTTGGCCTATTCAAAGACAAACTATTGAACACCTGTGATCATTCTAAAAGCAGCCTAGCACATAGATTTCTAACTAAAAGACAGAGGGATTATGTATGAAAACTGTGTGCATCGAAGACCTCTTAATGGTTAAATGAATCCAGGAATCACTTGTATTGATACAATGAGACTGCTGCTATCAACCAAGCTGAAGAATATCTTTGTGAAACAGAACAGAGGAAAATCTCAGTGTCAATGAGTAAGAGGAGATGGAACATCCAATAAATCTTTTCTATCTCATTTCTCTGAAAAATGATAACTGAGATGGAAGGGTTATTTTGATAGTAGGACAGCCAGATATGAATAGCAGCTCCTCCAGGGCCTGAGGGAGAACACACAGCTTCCAGAGAGCTGACACTTGGCAATGGCAGACAAAAATGATATCTGCCTCTTAAACAAATAGGCAAATAATGTTTTCATGCATGCTGTATGTAACTCAATATACATTTAAAGATTTTCATGTGCATTTGTGGCAACATATACTATGAACATACAGCAACAAAACTTTGACACCATACCACCAAATCAGATACTCAGCACCACTTCTAACAAACACACATTTAAGGTACTAGAGCCACTTCCTTTGGAGAAGAGGAAACTTCATACCATACAGCATATCCAGCAGGTTGTGCCTTTATGGAAAAACAAAATCAAAAAAATCATTAGTTTGGGTTTGGGTTTTTTCTGTTTAAATGTCTGTCTTTCTCTGCTGCACTCCCCCCTTTCCCCTCGCCATCTACCCATTAAATTATTTGCTTACTTAATAGAAATTTAACCAAATAGTCAGCTACAGTTGTTGCTGTAGTTTTCTCTTGTTGCACCTCATTGACTGTTTTTGCTGTGTTATGCCCCAGCATTGTTTAAGTCTTCTGTACTAGCTATTGCAACTTCAAACTATCGTTTGTTTGCGCAGGGAATATTACAAGACTGCTAGTGGGGAGGTTTCACCCCAACAAATAATCTTTTGAAATTGCCACAAATCACCCAACAAGTTGAGGCATTCCAAAACCCCTGCACTGTCTGTTTGATACCTGAGCCCAGAAGGACTTATGCTCTTCCTACAACCCCCCCAGCAGTGAGAAGCATCCCTCTTTTAGGCAGCTCCCCACCACAAAACAGGCAGTGCCAGCAAGTCTGTCCTGTCCTGTGCTAAAATTCCTCCATGCTCAGTTGTCATTATAAATGCCCTAGAAAGTCAAGCCCCTTAATATAGTTCAAACTTGATATAATTCAAATTTAGCATGAGGTGTCCCTGCCCATGGCAGGGGGTTGGAATTAGCTGATCTTAAGGTCCTTTCCAACCCTACCTATTCTATGATTCTATGATTAAAATCTTTGGGGAAAAAATAAAAAAAAAAGAAAAAAGAGTGAAGAAAAAAAACCCCAAACCTTCTCCAGCAAGCTGACACTTCACTAACCCTTGGCTCAGCATCTTTGAAGTTCCTTCATCATCTCAAATCACAGCTGACTTAAGTCCTCTGCATGATTACTTCCACGTTTTCAGTTTACAAAGAGAAGCACAACAAACTGCAATTCAATGGAGAAAACAATGTTTCAATATATAAAATACAATAATGACTTGAGGAAAACAAGAAGGCAATTCAGCAATTGCTTAATGAGTTCAAGGAGGACACTTTTGACATCCTCAAATGTACATAACAATAGGCTTCTATATCTTCTGTACTCTAATGGGAATTACCAAAAAAGTTACCATAATACAAAATGTAAAATGGAAGCTCACCTATTATGAAGGAATGCAGGTCATTCTACAGGCAGACCTCATTGCCCACTTTTTACAGCACACTAACAAGAAAATTTCCATACTCATTACTGAAGGGGCACTTCTTCACTATGAAAGAATCAAGAATTATGTGCATTTGCATGAATTTACATTCAGTGCTGTTAAATAATCCTTTGCTCATGGGCAGGCTCATGAGCTTTGTGATCAGCAATGACTGAAGGAGAGGCACTGTGACTGATCACTGACGGATTTTCTTTCTCCTCAGCACACAGCTATATTGCCATTCGCTGTCCTGGAAATCCTTGCCTTGCCTCACCGTTACCCAGCAAAGAAGAAGGGATTGATCCTATTGGGATTTGTCAGTTTTCTGTATATCAGCTGGTAAGAATTACATACTTTAAAACATTTTCTTTAAGTGATCTAGTTTGCAAAATAGAGCCAAATGCCATACTTAGATTTAGGTCCCCTCCCAGGCACATGGGAGACAGCAGTCTGTTCTGTGGAGAGAAGTCATTTAAACTTCAGATGAGACCCATGAAAACTATTTCCAGACAGAGGCAGGGCAGGTTTCTTCAAAAACAATACTGGTCCTGAGAGCGTACATAATATCTCCTGCTCTTATAAGGCCTCTTTTAGAAAAGCAATTAAATTGCCATGAACTCTGGGGTACTTTGAGTTATTTCTCTGAGCTGGGTTTTTATTTCTAACCCAGTACCTCTAATAGTGCCATCGAGTTTGCTCACTGTCTTGCTCACTGCAGAAACTTCAAATCCCAAAGGTCTTAGGGTCATGGGAGCAGAAGAGGAGTAAAACCTAGTTTAGTATTTGGCAGGGACACATGGCTGGGTTTAGAAACTTGAGATAGAAAACGATACCCAGAGCCAGGTGCACACTGACAGGCAGCAAGGAGGCATCTGCCCCACTCCACCTCCCACTCCACCGGTGGACACCGCCTACATTTCCAGCTATGTACCGCAGCTGATCTCCAACCTGTTGGAGGGTGATCCTGAGAGAATAAACTATACCTCACAAGGCACCCCTCAGCCCATAGCCACCCCCTCACCTCCTGTGTGTGTCATGCACCCCTGGAGCTGGTTTTGCACTCACTCCTGCTCATTGTATCCTGGATGCAGTAGTCTGGAGGCACTGCCTGCTCCATCTGAATATGGGCACCTGTCAACACTTCAGACCACTCTGGAGATGACAGCTCAAGAATGAGTCCATATACTCCCAGAGTATGCTGCAATATCACTTTCCAGAGTGCAGGAAGCACCCAGGCCCTAGGGCAGAGGTTAGAGAACAACTGGTCAGCAGGGAGGTGACTTACCCTCACACAAAGATTTCTGAGAAGGTATTGGGACTATGAGAGTGCCCATTCCCCCCATTCTCACCCACCAGTTCTCACTCTCACCTAGAGACTGCCTTCAGGCCACCAAATGAAAATCTGGAATAGAAAACAAACTGCACAGATGAAATGCTCCTGTGACTCGAAAACCATCAGAGTGCCTGGCGAAGCAGTGGACTTCACTGCTATGTTATGCAACCAAGTTAGGAGCCATTTATGCTAATCCAGGCCACAGCCTAACAGGATTACAATCACAGCTCCCTAAATTCCTTTTCTATGTTCTGGTTCACCCAGTTGCTTAAAGCCAGCTTAATTTTGTTTGCCTTCTGACAGCATTTTGTTTTTACTGTCTTTGAGACCAGACAGCTCTCCAGGCAACTATTGCAGTCATGAGTGCCATGCTTTCCCCTAAAGCCCCTATCAGATGAGCAATTCCACCCCACAGAAGACACAGCTCATGCTGGGACCTGAATCCTCATCAAAGGGTAACAACCAATACAAGCATCCACACATTTGAGTCCTTGCAGTATCTTCTCTGACTTGATGTCTCATGGTGCTGCTGAGATCCTGAGTGGAAGGTGGTCCCTGAGAGTACTTGTCCCCTGTGTCTCAGGGCCCTGATAACTGGGTTAAAGATACTAGGATTTCAATACTGTTGCTTTCTTTCCTCCTGAAGCAGAAAGGAACCTGCTGGCTGTTTTCTTCTCACGTCCTTGTCTCAGTTAACTGCAACCACAGAGAACAGAAAAATTTCTTAGCCTGTGCACTGAAATCTTAACACTTGTAAATATTTCACTGTTGGTTCTGCAAACTGGTGAATTAATAGCCCCATTTGGGCACCTTATGTTTCACAAACAACACTCCTTCCTAAAAGTTGCTCCTTGAACTGTCACTATCATTGCTGAGCTTCCCCTTCCCTGGTGTGGATGGGCTGGGAACTGACTGGTCCCTGCAAGGCAGTAGAGAAGAAACCAAGCAGCCGGTGATGTCTCGCATGAAATACCTACCTCTGAGTGGGGCTTCACTGCAGCTTTGAATATCCACAGTGTTCAAAATGGAAAGGTGGCTTTCAGTTGTGGGGCATCAGGGTTTAGAGAACCTTTAGGCATGTTAGTTAATTCTTGCAAAGATGGAACTTGCACTTCCTGGTTGCGTTAAGTAATGCCTTACTGCTGGAGTCACCACACTGAAAACAGTGAAGAATATATACATTTTAGAATTTGTCATTTTTAAATCTTAAAAAGGAAATAGCAATAGATTGCCCTTTCCCATTTCAGTGGTAATAGATCAGTATAAAATAAATCTTTATCTTCACAATTTTGCATGTGTCTTTAGAGAAAAGTTCAAACTTTTATGTTCAAGGGAATATAAATCATTATAGGTTGCACTTTGTATACAAAACTAAAATACAAAAAAACCAACACCACTTAAATCTAGAGACTGATGACTTTCTTGTAATCTCTATCTATCCTCCCAATAATTCTGGGCATTTTCTGCTTCTGTCTCAGTCACTGATATTTGAGGTAAAATCATGGTAAAAAAATGAAACTTGGTAAAATGAAATCTTCAGAATAATAAGCTTCCAAATCCTGCATGTATATTTAATAGTTGGTTGCCCATGAGTAATGAGCAATATGCATTTGCAAGATGTGGGTTGCATTTTATAAAATCCCTAGCAAAACCCAAAACAAACCAAAACAAAAATAAAACCAAAACCTGTCAACCATTCTGTGGTCAAGTGAGTAAGTTCAGGTATATCTGGAGGTATGCCCCAAGATAAAAAACCTGGAAACATAGGGCTCTTACCAAGCTAGATAGCTCAAAGTGCTTTAGCGCTCCTGCATAGTCATTTGTTTAGGTTTGAAAATATGGGTTGGAGTGCTTCACTCAAGGCACACTAGCTGGCCACATTGCATCAAGATAATCTAGTTCCTCATTATATAAAATAAAGGCAGTTATCACTCTCTGTTTTACTGTTAAAGGCACATTAAGAAAACAGCAGCCCTGTGCAGCGAAGAACACATGCTGACATTTGCATGGGCTCCAGCTAGCACCCTGTCTTCAGTACCTCTGCTCAGCCTCTCTGTGGCCTTCTGTGCAGGCTTTTTGTTTTTAATTACTTAGCTGTCTCACAGCCTTGTTTGCTTGATGAAAGAACCTTAAATCATGAAAATGGGTCTCAACCCTTAGCATTTCCATGCTCAGACAGCTCCACTATTACCCTCCTTCATTTCCTCACACTATCCCTTAGGCGGGGATTAGCGAACCTCTCTTTAAGGCACCTTTTTATGCCCTACCCCTTCCTTCTCTACCTAAAGAAAGGAGAAATCATCTTTTCACACTATTATTAGTAGTAGTAGTAGTATTTTCCTTATCACTCTCCCATTCCTCAGTTTCGTGACAGTTTCAGGCTGGTGGGGCAGCCTGCTTGTCATTTCCCTTTGAAGCATGATGCCCAGTGTAAGCCAACAGGCTCTGTGCCATCAGAGCGAGTGGGACTGCATTCCTGTGTAGGCACTGGTGGTGGAAAGTATGGTATGTTCCTCATATGTTGTTTTTTTTTTTAAATTAAAAATTAAACCTTTTAGGATTTTTTGGACCCAAAGGTTCTTTTTAGGGAAATTATCATTAAAATAACACATCCTCATAACAATCACTAGAGACTCACCCTATTTTTTGTGTTCTTTACATATTTATTACAAATATATTAAACTTCAGCCATTATTTAATAAATAGGGACCATTCTTAAGTCCAGCCACTTGCTACCAACCACTCTTAGGAGCCATAAATAATGAAAATAATATCAGTGAACTGACAGCCACTGCAAGATGGGTGTTTTTGAGAGAAGAAAAAGGCAGAAAGAGAGAGTTTAAACAGAAGAAAAGAAGCCTTGTAAAGCAGGCATATTTACCCTTTTCCTTCACATTCTTTCCCTTTTTCAGAGCGTGCTTTGCAAATGGTTCTGGCACAAAGGAGCAAAGCAGCTACATCTGTTTCCTACCTTTCTGCTCCTCTTCTCCTCCTCCTCTTAGACCAAGAGGAACTGTGCTGGAGAATTCTCCTCACCCTCTCACCTCCTGAAAACCTCTTCCCACTCCCCAAAACAGCGGTCAACATTGGCAGGATAGAGACAGTGAGAAACAGCATTTTGCCTTCACAGACCCTTAAAATATGGCTAGAGCTGAAAGCTGTTGTAACTAAAGAGCAAACACATATGTGAGAGCTCATTTGAATAAGCTTCACTTAGAATAGTCAAGTGCCGTCCCTATTTGTAAGCATTTTTCTATTTTACTGTTATTTTGCTGCTGTTAATAGCCAGTGCCACCAGGGTGAAGAGCAGAACATTGTGTGCATTTCAAACTGTGCTGAAACCCATCTAATTCAGCAGCAGCTCAAGTGTGCTTCACAGCAAATAGCCCAAATGACAAGGAGATGTATAGACAGTTGAGCTAATTTCCTCTGTATCAAGATTGTTTTGATAACTTGGCCCTTCAGGAGCTAGAAATCATGAAGTGGTTCTTCTAACTGAATGGTTTTAACCAAAGGTCATTTCTCTCCTTGCCTAGGGTCCTGTGGATTTATTCTGTGACAGGAGAGTGGGTATATCCGCTCTTTGCTTTGTTCAGCCCAGCCGGGCTAGCAGCCTTTTTTGCTGTTAGCATTGCCATCATCATCTCTTTCTACAACTTCGGGGAGTTCCTCAACCGTGTTATATGGGGTCAGTCCAAGTTTTGTTTTTTACTTCTATCTAGATGAAAAAGTATGTTCTAAATGAATTCCTGTGATTACCTAGGCAGGTGGGAGAGGAATCTCAGAATGGTTTGGGTTGGAAGGGACCTTAAAGCTCATCCAGTTCCAACTCCATGCCACAGGCAGGGGCACCTTCCACTAAAAAAGATTGCTCAAAGCCTTGTCCAACCTGGAAGGGAACCCTTGTGCACTGTGGATGTGGTATTTGGGTGTCTGCTAGAGATGGATAGGTCCTAACCAGTTACTGACAGAGAACAAATTGGAGCAAGAATCCCAGTCCCACCAGATAATGGGCCAGGTTTCATTAATGTGGCTCAAGAAACACCACTTACCAGCATAATCACTGGAATTTGAATTCCTTCTTGAACAAGGTTCCAGAAGATCCAAATTTCTCTGGCTGAAATTTTTACACCTGCATTATGTGGTGTTTGTCAAGGTAATTGCAATTTACTGACAATTTATATGAGGGCGTTAGTGTACCCAAGTGAAAGCGTCACAGCACCTCTGTGAGTAAAACAGCACTTCAGAAAGTTTTACAAATTCTTGAGAACATCTGCCTTCTACTTTGGCAGTGGCATAATCAGTAGTGGTTTAAAGAAAATGAAAGGCAGCCCCCCTGGACAAATGGGCAGTTAGGAAAAAAAAGTAGTTTAGGAGGACACATTCAACAAGTGAAAAGAAGGAATAAAGAACTGATGAAGCAGCTCTGGGAGTTTGGCATGGCGTAATATTATTATTATTTCTCACCTGGTTTCCTTCTCAGTCAAGATTACATTTTTGAGGATGAAAGGGTTTCCGTCAGGAAAACGCATGTATTTTATTTAGGACAAATGTGTGAACGTTTGCAATTTCTTACACTAGCTTTCTGATGAAAGAAAAAATGCTGCAAAAACCAACTCTGAAAATAAATAAGACAACTTCCCTCTGTTCTAAGGGAACATTTAATGCCTGATGCATTTTCTGAAGTCTCACATGCCTGTCAAGCCAAAGCAGAGTGTCTGTAGCTAGTCTCTCACCATTTGTACTCTCAGCTACCTAAAAGCAGCAGATTGACTTTCAAATGTGCTGAATAACCAGCTTCACCGCTTGATACCTTTGCAAATAAGATGCTTGCTCTACATGTCCATGTTTGGAAATTTTGGCCAAATTCTATTCTTGCATAAATGTGATCCAAGATAAGGATTGCTGGTAAATGAAAACAGATCTGCAGCCTTTCTGCACTAGCTCTGGTTTAAGAGGCATCACATAAACAGTAGCTATTACTAATCAAAGACCACATCACCACAACAAGATAATATAGGTCTTTGCATGAGATCTGATAGCTTATACATCTAGGTGTCAGATTTCTTCATCACTGAGTACATAATAGTAATTTCAGGCCTAGAGTATGCCTAAATTGGAGATGCAGAAGTCAGAGATAATCAGAATGAAATTAATTTGATTTGCAAGGTGTTAATCGATTGGGCAAAAGGTCATGCCAAGCAGAGATCAAATTAACTGCACAAATTGGATGCATTTTGAACAGCTGACTAAATATGCCCACTTGAGAGATGTTAATTTAAGAGCTTTCTAAAGAAACTGGGACAAACACTCAGCTTTCTTTTCTGTGCACAGGGAAAGGCTGAAAAGCATCCCCCAGTTGTGATAGCACAAATGTTATATCATGCGCGCTGTCCACGATATCCTCCATAAGTATCTGGTGTGCTCTTGCAATCTATGGAGATCTCCTGTGCATGGTGGGTCTGCCTCTCCATAAATACTTCATACTTTTCAGAGGATCCACAAAATCATGGCCTTAACAATTACACAGTGTTCTCATCCATGTGTGGGACACTGCAGAGTTACAATTCGCCATGTTTGTGCAAACTCTTGCTACTTCACGTGCATCCTCAGCTCTTCACCCCCAGGACTAGCCATATTCCCTGCATTTGGTGTGCACTGATAAAAGAAGTTTCAAGCTGTACCCTGATACCTGGTAACTCCACGATATCTGAGGCTATGGTTTGATAGTATAGGAGCTTTGGCAGCAATAACTTCCCAATAAGCTCCTGCCCACCACCCCTCACTCCCTCTTATTCTACCATGCATGCCTGTTTCATAGAATCATAGAAAAGTTTGGGTTGGAAAGGACCTTAAGGTCATCTAGTTCCAATCCCCCCTGCCATGGGCAGGGATACCTCCCACTAGACCAGGTTGCTCAAGCTAGGTTTCTTGCAAGCAGGGGCTGTTTTCAACACTGATTTTCTTTTTCCTGACCCATTTCTGAGCTGTGTCCACCCAAGAGAAGGGTAGGACCTCCTTAAGCTGGTATCGATAACAAGGCAACAATAAATATTGAATCACAGCCAGAGGGAAGCTATTCAAAGTTACAGTGTGCTGGAGTCTTCATATGTTCCCGACTGAGATAAATCTTTGGCTCAGCATTGCCGAAGTAAAAAGAGCTGCAAACTGAATGAAGACATGATTCCAACATACCTTCCTTCTTACAGCAAAAATGACTCCACTTATTTTTTTTCATTCTGCCCTTCCTTGTATCACCTTCCCATCACAATAATGGAGATGATGCAGTTAAAATAACCCTGCAGAAATTAAAAAAACAAACCACACAAAACAAAATGATCTGTTGTGGTAGAAGACAAGCCTCTCCATCTCTCCAGACCCTCCACCTTGTCTACTGCAAAGAGTATGTGGAAGGGCACTTCTGCCCTCTCTTCCGCTTCCTGCTTGGTCCCCCAAAGGCACAGCTTGAGTTAGAGTAATGCAATTGTCAGTGGGTTCCTATAGCACATCTGGAAACACCTTCTCCACTAACACCCATAGCCACCAAGCAATTGGACCTGATGCTGGCAGCATCTGCCAGGCAGAGCACCTTACCTGGGCTGCTCTGACCAGGCTTCTACCCAAAGGGAAAGGCTCCGGGGAAACGACTTCTCTTTCTTTCCTTCCTACTTGAAGGAAGAAAGCTTGCTGAGTTTGAGGCCAGATAACTCGTGATTAGTCAAAGGTGTGAGAAGTGATTAACCAATAGCTCCACAGGAATTCCAAGCCTGGTTTCCTTTTGGATTTACATCCTGTGGCAGACTCTAGGCCACAAATGAAACTTGTCCCACAGCATACCATGCTTTATATGGGCTCTTTTTCACATTCCTTTATAGCTTTGGGCCACTACCACTTGTCCTAAAAACAACTACATAAATATTTACCCTTTTTCACCCTTAAAGGTATATTCAGTTCCAGTTTATTCCAAAGTCTATGGGTGGCAGCTTTCCACTTCAAGCAGGTAATTTTAAAGCTGTATGTCCAGTGCTTGACCAAAAAGATGCAGTATCATTTCTGAGAGCTGAAAAATCCAGGCTGTCAAACAATATAACCTTGTTTTTCCTTTTCAGAATAACCAAACAATGCCAGACCCTAAATTTCTTCTATTATTTATGGACGAATTTTTTCATACAGTATTGGAGGTTTTAAAAATGTATTATCTCTTACGTGCCTTTCCCTCCCCTTGCACAGTTGGATTGGTGGTAACTAAGGCAACCCAGCTGCACAGCCTGAGAGGCACAGAAAATAGTACCAGTAATGACTTTTTTTTGCTTTAAATCCCAGAGTTTCTAGAGTACTAGACAATGTTGAGCAATACAGAAACTCCAAAGAGGATAATTCGAAACAATGGGCTGATTCTTTTACTGCCATAAATTCACCTCAGCCAAGAATTTGGCTGCAGGGTCCAAGTACCAAAGAAGAACCGTGCAATAGCTTCTCCTGTTCCCTAATGGGCAGAAAAAAACATACAGGCAACTAATCTCACAGTACTACAGTCAAACTAGAATGCTCACAAATAAAGCAAAGCTGTTTTCCCTTGGGTTTTATTCCTGGTGGTACAACCAGATCCTCAGGAGATATTTGGGTCAAAGTCCTCCACATTAGGCAGAGCAACGTTTCAGATGAGGTCTCTTCCATGTCACCGGCATTTGAAGACAAAGCAGATTCATTTGTTTTCCATCTAACCCACCTGGAAAAAAACAACAGAGAACAACATTCAGCAGCTGTTTCAGTCTGAAATGCAGCTGGACAGGAGCTGTAGCTAGCAACAACTACTCACTGAACCAGTGATTTAAATACCTGCAGAGGGACACTGGGTAAACCTCCTGGGAGATTTTACATCCACAAGGCCTCTGCCAAGTCCAGAGAAATGCTCATCTCCATGTGATGGAATGGGGCAGAACTGGAGGCTGGCTCTAAGAGCTTGCAGCAGCTCCAACAGATCCATGCCTTGATGCTCACTGACTTTCAGAGGAGAAAGCTCTGGCCAGCAGCTGGCTAGGATGCACCGGGGACAAAGCCAGAATTACAGATGCTGTAGAGCAAGGGATAAAGCAGTACAACAAGAATAAGAGCTATTACTCCCAGGAAAAAGAGAAAACTTATGGTGGAGTAACTGCACTTGCCCAGTGCACAGATGGATGTGCTCCTCCAGATCTACAGGCTCTTGAATATCCTGTGAAGCCACTGCTGAAACGTATTCACCTAAAGCTGAACTAAAGTTAGATGGCAATCTTCTTTGTGGAGCACTTCTACATTAAATGAATTTTCCAGAAACGTATAATATGTTTTAGGAACCAATTTTTTCCCTGGGTTTTATTCTTGTATTTATGTGCTTCTGAAACCAAGCTCCCTTAATACCCTGCAGTCAGTATTGGGAAACCCAGCCTATGTGAGAGCAGATGAATCTGTCCAATACAAATACTATAATACGATTGAATTCTCAATGCTGTCATTCTACTGAGCAGCTGTTGAGATTGCAGAAACCTGAGTGGCAAATCAAGGGATGCAAAGGGCGACTGTGTAAGATACAAAGTCATTTTACCATTGTTCTGACACAGTAGTTTTGCATGAATGTAGAAATGCTCATGTTCTGCAGGTAGTTATTAATGCAGATACAAGTTCTACCCTTTATTATTACAGTGTCCAGGGGGGACCTTTAAACTGAGCCTCTTTTCAAGAATATAACTTCATTTGTTCTATTTTGCCTTCGAAACCAAAGAATAAAAGTCCAGGGTGTATCTATTTCTTTCAGTGAACAAATAATATTTATACCTACAATTTCAGTATATTGCCAGTGACAAATGGAACTCAAATTTAAGAGGATTTACAGCCCAGAGTTTGCAAACTAAATACAAATACCTACTTTTGTCTCATTCATTCATTCATTCATCCTAGTTGTGCCACAGACCTGTGATGGCATATTTATATCCTTCAGATTTGTCACTCCCCCAAGCTGCAGTTACCCCTTGGGTAGAGGAGTCTAACTATTTAAAGGAAACTCACACCATCTGTCACACACCCTGCTCTTGCTGACAAGTTTATCTGATGATCCACTGGAGGCAGATCAGATCGGAAGCTCTGGCAGCCTAGGGCTTATAGTTTCATCACTGGAGGCCAGACATTAACAGGTGCTTGCTAATATGTTGTCCCTGGCCTAATAAGATAGTCTTTTTTTTTTTCTACCCAATCTTTAAAATATATATTTAGTCAGTACAAAATACTTACAGGATCTTTGGGAAGGAAGAAATGCCAGGATTTGACTCCATACCAGGTGAATTGCCAAAGGCTAGGCAGGCTGGAAATAAATAAAATACAGCAATTAGTGTTTCAGAGCCTCTGAGGTTTATGGATGAGGAATGCACAGGGTTCCCCGTGTGTCGTGGTTTAAACCCAGCCACACAGCTCTTTCACTCACTCAACCCCCCTTTCTCACTCTCCCCCCACTCTTGGAGGGATGGGGATGAGAATCAAAAGAAAGTAACTCCCACAGGTTGAGATAAGAACAGTTTAGTAACTAAGGTATAACACAAATCACTGCTGCTACTACCAATAATAATAATAATGATAAAGGAAATAACAAGGGAAAAGAATACAGCATCTCACCAACCACCGACAGATAACTCACCAAACTCCACCCCAACTGAACACTGACCGAAAACCTCCTCCAACCCCCAGAGCACTAGCCCTTCAGGGTAACTCTCAGTTAACATCCTGGGCACGACGTGCTATGGTATGGAATACCTCTTTGGCTAGTTTGGGTCAGGTGTCCTGTCTCTGATTCCTCTCAGCCTCCCTTCCTCCCTGGCAGAGCATGAGGCTCACAAAGTCCTTGCTCAGACTAAACATTTGAGCAGTAACTAAAAACATTGCTGTTATCAGTTTTGTTCCCAGGCTGAAACTCAAAAAACATAGTGCTGCACCAGTTACTATGAAGAAGAAAAAATGGCTGTTACTGCTAAACCCAGGACACTTGTGTATTAATGATTGTCACCAGGAAGACTGAGACCATGCATTAGATTAGGTACAATTGGTGTGCCCAATGGCAGCATATTGGGTGTCTAGCTGGTGCTTCTGAAAGCTGTAGATCTGCAGTAGGTCCTGCACTCTCCTGGCCAGCCATGTGAGGATGCTCCAGACATCTCAGATGCAGGGATTAATGATCAGCTGTCTTTCCAAACAAGCTTTATTTTTAAAGCTTTTCACATATTCTTGCAACAAGCTAGGTTGGTTTGGTGGCAGATACTTTTTCCCATTAACAAAGCACCATTATTCTCAATGGATGTGGCTATGTTAGGTTTCAAATCATTCCTCAGTAGTCAAGTAATCCTTTACTTGCTGGGGACACCCCAGGCTCATTAGATGTCTGCAGCACTTCAGCATCAGCAGCTGGTCCAAGCCATAGCATACTCCCACTCCCAGGTGGGTTCGATTTCCCAGGGATGTTGGGAGGCTGGTGCCAGGTTCACATCCTCCTCCCAACAGTGTGCCTGATCTGTAAAAGGACTTCTCTATTGTTCCCCCCCCCCAATAATCTCTTCTCCTCTGCCTCCAAACAGGAGATTCAATAGTAATACCGGACTACAGGCAGAAAGGCAAGTGAATCTTCCTCTTAGAGCCAAACAATCTCTCCATGAACACTGGAGCCATGAAGTAGAGGAAAATAAATGCAGCTGTGATAAATCCTTTCTCCAATTCATTGCAGCTTCTGGTGAAGCCATTATGTCATCAGACATATGGAAAACCAGTGGAAAATATGAAATGTTTGCCTCTTACATGATAACTCTGCAACTTCTATGAAAAGAAAATCGCGTTCATCTGTTTACACAAATTTCTCATCTCTTGCACAATGTATGTGAGGATGTGTCCATGGTTAAAACTCGTCACTGGTAAATGAACTCCCTCATGAGTCTGGCATTACTCTCTAAAAGACCTGTGAATGCAAGCCAGCTCTTGTTTGGATTGCCCTTCATCAAGTCTGGAAAAAATTAAGAGGAGGGATAATTTTAACAGTGCTGTGACTTCCAAGCTAGCTAGATAACAAATTGGGCTAACAAGGACTGTAATTAGGAATGTCTGCTCAGTTCACCATGAAGCCAAGTTCTCCTAACAAGAAACTTTCTGGGATATTAATATGCATAATATCTCCCTTCCATTTTAACAGGAAATTTGAATGCAACACTTTCTTCCTTTTTCTTGGTTTCAGTTAATCTTGCAGCAAAAGTAACCTAATTATACTGACTGTATGATTGCTTTGACAGAAAGCATGTTAATTTAAAGCACTGTTTAACATAAAGCTGCTTGCCATATAATTACACTCCATTCACATGTTTACTAATCTTCTTCAATATAGCTGATTTCTGTTATTAGCCTCAACATTTTGTTAACATCTAAAACACTGGAGATCTGCTTTGCAAACTCCAATAAACAGGCAAAACCAACAGTAGCATAAGTGTTCCTTAATGGTCAATGTGAAAAAGAAAGATCTCTGTTATTAGCCTTGCATTTAAGAGAGGATTTGAAACTAGTTCCAGTACTTAAATGTCTAACTCCATCTTCATTGCCAAAATCCTTAGCTTGGAGCTACTGTGCATGCAGTTCACCGGGGTGTTATTTTCATCTTCCAAATGCTGCTGGAGCTTAGTAAAAATGAAACACATTGTAAGCTGCCTGTGAGCAATAAAAAGATAATGTGTATACATAAGATTGTTCTTTTCACGTGTTAAGCACCTGATAAAATTCTAGTCTGGGAAGTTAACAGACTAGGGCTGGACTATAAACTAACTCAATGAAAGACGTGCATGCATCCAATAATTCCCAGCTTATCTAGATAACTCACTCCAGCTATCTCTGCAAGGGGAATGTAAGCAATTACACAGGCACACCACTCCCCCCCCACCCTCACTCCCCCTTCTTTTTCTGCTGAAACTAAAGGAGAACATGGAAAGAATTCACTTGAAAGATGCAGTTCGAAGGAAAGATTTCAGAGACAAAGAGAGAAGAAAAAAAATCAAGGGAATTAGGGAAGAGGAGACTCTGTACAGGTTTGTTGGGGTTTTAATATTGTGGCTTTTACTGGTCACAGAATCACAGAACTGTTGAAGGGACCTCTAAGATCCTCTAGTTCCAACCCCCTGCCATGGGCAAGGGCACCTTCCACTAGACCAGGTTGCTCAAAGTAACCCATTGTAAAAGCTTAAATGTCAGAAACTCAAAGCAGAGCCTGGGACCTGACATGGAGGGGTAGTTCCTTCCATGTCTGATCTGAACAGCAGATCTTGTCCTTGACTCCTGCTTGTGCCAGGGTTATCTTCTAGATCTAGCAAGGTGACTCTGCTGTTGAACTACAAGGGGTTTGAGGAAAATCGTACGTGTGTGTGTGTTTCTTTCTTTAAAAAGAACTCAGAAGAGGCACCGCTTTCTGCTGTGAAGAAGCTGGATCCCAGTCATGCTCTTTGGGAGAGCAATCAGGAGCGTCTGCTCCCAAAACCTAGTTGCTGGGATCTTGGGTTTGCTTTGCTCCTTTCTCTGGAGCACATGAAGCCCTGTAAGGAAGAAAGCATGCATCTGTGTTGATCACAAACTGACACTGATTTCAGAAGGACTTTACTGCAGTACTCTTGAGTGAGGATCTGGCATTTATGATGCTTACACTCGATTCCTCCTTCCAGCCTGTTTTCTCTCATTTTATTTTGAGTAAGCATGTGAAGTCAGTCAGAACTGTTTATTTATAGCCGTAGATTTTCATGGCTGTATAAATTAGATGTTATTACTGAATGAGATGCCCGCCCACTCTCCCAGCACAGCTGTACAGGAATCCTTTCATGCTGCTCGACAGTACACAACCTTAATCGGGAGGAGAACGACATGCTCCCCATCAGGCAAAAGGACTGCTGCTTAAACCCTCTGGCGAAAAACAGCAATTAACATTTTCCACAGTACAACGTGCAATACGACAGCCACATTACCTAATACTGTTTCGACCTGCCACTTTTGCTCGGCAGAGAGAGGGAAAATGAAGGTTTACATTCACCAGAGTAAAAAACCCCGCTCAAACTAGAACCTATGCCTGGACTTTGTTTTTTACAAGATCAAGTGATTTTTCTCCAGGGGGAGAGAGTGGGACAGGAACAGTCAGTGAAAATAAAAGCAGAATTGGTTGTTATTTGAGACGGAAACTAAGGACTTATCCCATAGCCACACAGAGAGCTACTTCCAGCAGAAACAGCTGGAAAGCAATATCCACCACGATTAAGAGCTTTCATCTTAGCTCACACCTTTCTAAGTTTACTCCCACAAAACAGCATAGGCAAGTGACAATTTATTCCCTTCCCAATTTCCCACACAAATTTCTTGGTGTGGGTCTCTGCCAGAGCTTCAGGGTCATGATCTGACCTCAATAACATGATTTAGGATTGTTCCAAGGCTTCAGTGGAACTACAGAAGATTTCCTTTGATGGATATGGGGCCAGGATCTGGCATGTAGAAAATATGCATTTACATTCTACCAAAGCATCTAAAATAGTTGCCCATAGAGGCTGAAATTCAAATTGAGACCTTGTATTCACTTGGCAGAGCACATAATTAAATATTTTATGCCACAAAATTAACCAGAGTCTCATGTGTATTGGTAAAAGAAAGCTTAGAGTCAACCATGAGAGCCAAACTAAGACCCATTTCCCAGGCAAGTTAATCAGTAAATATTGGAAAAAGTCATTGCATTCATATATAGGTTCATAATAATTTTTGTTAGTATTTAACCTTATTGATTATCTGATTGCTTTGAAGGGAGAGGTTATTGTCTATGTGGATTTGTGTGAATAACCCCAACATCAAGATCTGCTCTTGAACTAAAGCTACTGCTTTCAGCTAAGAACTGTCTGTGATTAAACTAACTGTTTGGAAAAAACATCAGGTAAAAGCCAAACACAATTACAATAGGCAAGACTTCATAACAAGTGGTAGAGAGCTCCAAAGTGAAATGTTTGCCTTTTTGAAGTCCCCAGAGGCCCTACCTTGCAAAGAGTTCAATGCTTCTGAGAAGCAAACCAAATACCTAAGGTATTTGATGTCAATACACTTTAGTTTAACTTCCAGGCATCAGTGTTTAAAAACATGGGTTTGAGTAAAACCTTCAGGATATGGCCCAATAATACTTCTGAGCCATAAAACATAGGAGTAGTGCTTGGTGTTTCAAATATCACCTTCTATGAAATGCTCCCAAAGCATTTAAGCAAGCCTTTGAGTTCCTTTAGCCTTGGGAGGATAATTTCCCTCACTGCCCAGAAAGCAGCACATATAAAAGAAATACCTTTTTTCCAATACCTGAAACAAACAGAACTACCTCCTCTGAGTAGACATTTTTGCTGTCAATAAGGAGGAGAAGAGCCAGAAACCTACCTATACCAGCACATACCTGCTTTTTGTTTTGAGATGTTCACTCAAGTTTGTGATGTGGAGCCACCACAATGACCCCATTGCCAGCTGGCAGGTGAAACACACATTCATCACTTAGTCTACTAGCACTGGTGTGCTGCAACACACCCCCAGTTCTGCCTGTGTTTGGAAACACCACTTTTTCCTCCACATGAGGATCAGAAGCTCCAGTAGTGGTGTCCCTGGCTCTGACACAGGGCACAGGCACACTGCACAGTGCATACATGAAGGGAAAGGGTCAGCCTGTGAAGAATTCAGGCACCCATTTTAGAGACTCTGTGATGCAGAGGTAACTGTCCCCAGGCTCAGATGTGACTGTTCCCATGGTAGAGGCAACCAAGTGGGCATCTTTACTGGCAGAGCCCGTGCCCAGATGCTTGAGAGGACTTGGCTGTTCTCATCTGGCAAATCACCTTTCCCAGCCCTGGCCAGCAGTGGGAACTGCCAAAACTGTGGGAACTGCCTCAGCTCCCAAGTCAGAGCTCACACACGCTGCAGTTACGTGACAGCTATGTGCAACCATGGCATGGCTGCAGCAGGGTTCAGTGTGCCCAAGCATTGGTGCTAAAGTGGGGCATGGGAGCAAATGGAGAGGATAAGAGGAGCTCTGTTCTTAAGCACTTGCTTTTATCAAGTGTTTCTAGATGCTGACAGAGAGAAGGACCAATGTGGAAGCATGCCTCTGAGAGGGAAGAAATGCACTTTGAAGCGGGGACACTGCTACCACCGGTCTCCCACGCTCCATTCGGAAGAATGGACCGAAATCCAGCACCTCGGTTCCGCGGAAGGCTCTGCACGTTCACTGCTCTCACCTTCCCTGTTCCAAGGGGACCAAAAGGGCTACGGGCGGGGCAAGGGGTCCCGGCTCCCGAAGCGCCACAGCGCCACCTGGCGTGCTGCGCTGGCGCCTGCCCGTGGCGCGGCGTGGAGCGGAGCGGCAGCTCCCGGCAAGCCCGGAGGGTGCCCATCCACCCCGAAGCACCAAGAGGGGCCGCGGCTCATTGTTTTCCACGCGCAGCTGTGGGAAACTCCGGATTTTGGGGGAAAAAGCTGCAGTTGTGGGTGATTTCAACAACCTATCACTTCAGGAGTCAGGGATGCTGCAACTGGGGGGAGTCGGTTATAAACGATGCTAATTAATACTTCATTACAAGGAAGGCCACCTGAAATTGACCCATTTGTGCTAGCATTTGCTCTTCGAGCACTGGTGGAGGAGGCTTTTGGCACAGACACCGTTTCACTCACACATCTGTGAGATCTAACCAGCCCAATGGAAAACCCCACTCTGTCCCACTGCCTCATCTCACAATCAGCCAACACCATCTTTTTTAAATCAGAAATCACAAGGAGAATAAAGTTGGTCATTTTGGTCAACACATGTAAGAATCATGTACAAGAAGCAAGAAACAAAAGGTAACAGAACACATGATTTTTACCCTCAGTCTTGGTTTTGGGGATGTTTTGCCTTTTTTTTTTTTCTTTTTCTTTTTTGAAACAGATGTTGCCAAATAGTTTTGACCTTGAATCACACATACCTTAAAATAGCTCACAACCTTTTGAGGAACAACCCCCAGGCTCTAAGCTAAAGCAGTCTCCATGTTGCTAGCTGCCAAACAATAGCCATTGTTCCTGTAAGATCTCGCCAAAAATAATATGATGTGCAACTGCCTTCCCACTGTTGTCTTTGCAGAAGTACTTACAAGTTTCAGAGATGACTTTATGGACGGTGTACACACCACAAATAAACCCAAAGGAGCAGAACAACTTGAAAAGCATGTAGAAACACTGGAAGTGGGTGGAGTAGAAATAAGAAAGTGGTAGGGGATGGAAGAGGAAAAAACATTATGAGGGAGAGTTTATATTAACAACTAGTGAAGTGTTGAAGCTCAGCAGCTGCTTTTATATTGTTGCATAAGTGAGAACAAAACAGGAATATTTGAGTACTCTGTCCGTGTGCTTATAGCATTAAAATTTGCATATTACTCTCTAATACCTTAAATGGTGTTTTTAAATGACTCTGATTTTAGAATGAAAACTAGTTGCAAAGGGGGAAGAGATACAGAAGGCTGAAGTAGTTTTCTCTTTTAGCTGTTCCCTCCCCTTCTTCAACTTTTACTACAGTTATGCCAGTTTGGTTCTGAACACACAAACATCAATTTGAATGACTGTTCACGAGGGAACATAAAATGGCTAACACTCCTGTTTAGGGGAAAAAGTTATTGGAAGATGAAATATCTGGAAATCATAGTGATCACACACAGCTAAATATATATAGCCTGTGGGGAAAAGGGGCTTATTTACCTATTTCAAAATGCCTCCCTAATAGGTGAGTTTGCTTCCTACTAGTTCAAAAAGGATCAGTGAAGGACCACCTTAGCTTTTCTGCTATCAACAGTCCAGACCACAGCAAAGGCATCTTGGTCAACCAATGGAATTTCATATTGCTGTTGCCTGTGTTGTAGATTTCCTGATATAAAATAAAGATAATTCATCTGCAATCAGTAACACATTTATCTTATCTATAAAGAAAGCTGTGAAAGAAAGGACAAATTCACACTCACACTGCACGTTGTGTGAATGCTTGACTTCCAAATTTTCATTCATATTTGTATCTCTAGTTAATCTATCCAGTAAATATAATTCTCAGTTCTAGTTCTAGTAAATATAATTCATCAGACTCTGATGCAAGTTTGGAGTTGAACTTTGACCTAAATTCTGAATTATAAGTGTAGAAATAGCAAAACAGGCCAAGAAAAGTCACCTCAGCTATTTCAGAGGAAAGCTAATTTAGAACTAAATAAATAACTGTTTTAAAGTGCAGTTTAAATTTCTGGTGAACACTGGAACTGGTATTTCCATGTAATGCTCTCCAGTTACAATAGATTTACTAACCACAGCATATTCATTGCTAACAAAATGATGCAGATGCCTGCTATAATGGGTCTCTGTTTAGACATTGCTGGCTATTTGACAAATGACCTGTGGTGTTAGAAGGTCACAGAAGAATAGTAGAGAAACACTGGGGGGGTTGGGGGAAGAAAGGAAAAAACCCCAAACCCCAAGTGGACCAGACTGTGAGAGAGACTCAGTTATGCTCTCTTTAAATATGATCACCCCTTATAAGGGAGAAAAAAACACTACCAACGTAAAGCACAGTCTGTAGCCAAAGTCTTTGCCATTCACATGCAACCCCCCAAGCTCTGTCCCTGGTGACGTGCCTATATACTCATCGTACAAGTATGTTCCACTGAATGCACAGCTGCAGTGACTTCCTCCTTGGGGGAGCTGGCATCTATACATCTACAGAAACAAGCACATGGGTCCTGGTCAGACTGCTTGAGTCCATATAGTGCAAGCTGCTTCCATAGCTCAAGGAGAGCAAACAACCTGGAGGAAACCGTGTGGGACATTGTTCCATAAGCGTGCTGTTATCATCAGCTGGAAAAAAACCCAAACAAGCTCGTCAACAAGGGAAATGAGGTTGATCTGGTCAGTACACTGACTGAAAAAATACATTTCCTTTTAGTGGTGGTGATGCCTTTCAGGAGTTTCTGCTTTGTTTTGCTTAATTATGGGGGTTTGGAGTTTCTCAATTATCAGAGCACTCACAGAGCACTCCTACGTTCTCTGTCTGTGCCTGTAAGTGCTGTCTCCTATTCCCCGATGAGAAAGACATTTTTAACAAATTGATAAGATGGAATTTTCCCATGCAGTCGCTATCAGGAAATGGGAGCACTGCATGGCATGTTAGAAATGAAAATATGTGCTTACGCTCTTTCTAACTTGGAATAGTCCTTCAGTTCTTCCTCCCTCCTCATCTCAGGGTCAGAGCTAGGCAGAGAAACATCTCCCAGGCTACAGCACTTCCATTGCTGCAGCAAATGCCAGATGTGGTCTCGTGGCCTGGGCTTGATCTGTTTGCACACCTACCTTAGCTGATCGGGAGTTTCGATGAAGAAGGAAAAAAGAGTAGCTGAAGAAATGAGAAATAAGCCATTGTATCAAACACGTAACAAGCTCTCAAAACCCACACACTGTATCTTATTTGTATGTTGCCTCACATGCTTGGAAGACAAATCAGCAAATCATGATTTCCCTCAGATGGACTGAAAATATCTGAGACCTGGACTTGTAATGCAAAGCATGCTCATGCTGGGGTTCATATGGGAGGGTTTTCCTGGGGGAACAGAGAGGGGCAAAGAGATTTTGTCACTTGCTATCATACCATCACATGAAACACCTAAAACTCCCAAGGGGCTGAAGAGGAGATTTGTGTTTTGGGCAAGTGGTATGTTCACAGAACAATTTCATAATCAGTGGAGGTGTTCCTCTGTTTAACTCCACTTTCGGTTCTCCGTGGTATTGTGAGCAGCCAAGGCTATCCAAGGGCAGGCAGCATGGGGTGGCAGGCAGCAGGCCACATCTGTCAACAATGTGCTGCTATAGGCAGGCAGCACAGGCCAGCTCAAGGACCTCTCTTCCTGCCATTGTTATCCCTGCAGCCCTGGAATTTCATCCAAATGGATTTGACCCCTTGCTAAACAGCCTGCACATACTTCCCTGATTAGGGTATTCCTGTGCAAGGAGAGGATGGAGTAAGGGGGTGGAAGTGGAAGGAGAGTGGTTTGCTCTATCTGTGCCAAAGTGACACTGGTTATGCATGTGGCTTTGAGGAACAACAGCTCACCTCTCTGATGGGGAGCAGATCTGTGCCCCTCGGGTGTGCTCCACCACCACCAACTGCCAAATGGGAGAGGAAATAAAGCAAAGGATGCAGTTCTTCACAAATATTCACAAAAGAAATTTAGGTGCCATTTTGCCCCTGGCTGTTTATTATTTCAAATTTCCAAGTCTGAAACACATTGTACTTTCCTACAGGGCAGCTATCAGTCTGCTATAATGCCTTGCTATGCTTGCATATAGCTTTTATTTCTGCACATACTTTAAATTGATTCTGCACATCATTCCCCTGCACAAGCATTGGCCTTAGCTTCTGCCTGGGAGAAACCCTCTCCTTGCAGGAGAGCAGGTTGCTTGGAGGTGTTTCAGCATTTTCCATCCATAGGATGATGTTCATAACAGTTTACTGCCACTGAGCTTCTGACATCTCAGATGATGCTCCAGTTCTGCACCACAAGAGTATGTCAGACTGGTCTTTGCCTTGCTATTTGATGGGTATGGCCACCCCAAAAATGGCTGATGTTTTTCTCTCCATCTGTTTTTCCTTCATATTTGTTACATATGTTGATACAATGCTCTTTACCTTAGCAGACCTCAAAATGTATGACATTTCTTATAACACAGAAACATCGGTTATTCCTACAATCTGCTTCCAGCTGCTCCACTTTGTTGTTCTATATTCTACTTCCCCAGCCTTCCTATAAGAGAGACTTCACAATTTCTTCCATGAGAAGGCTGCTGATGTCCAAGGACAGGTCACTACCACCTACCTCTACCATCCTCTATCACCCAATCTATCCCTCTGACTATTCATGAAAGTATTGCTCAATTTCTAAAGCCAAAAACTGAATTCATTTTAATTTTAATCCAAGTTTTGCCTTTGTAACTGACTCTCAATTCCTACTGCAGGGCATCCCCCTTATCCCCCATAGGGGTTGGAAACATTAGGATCACCTGTCTTCTCTCTTGTCAAACTTTCCATGCCTGTCTTAAACAGATCGAGTTAACAGGAAGCCTTACTATCTCTTTTTTTCTCTCCATTCCTCCTCCCCTATCCCAGACTTGACTCCCTAGCAGATGCCAATCACCCACCCTCTGCAGAAAGCCGTATTCCCTCTCAAAATTTCCCTCCTCCTTCCCCTCAGGACCTCCCAGAAGCACTGCTCCTCTTTTTTCTCATGTTCCGAACTTCTGCTCTGAGGCAGACATGAAAACTTTATAAAACATTATTAACTCTAGATAATGAAGTGTTATTCAGGAAAAGGTCCATAGTCTGCTATATATTAATAGAGTTTTTGATATCCCAGGGTCACGGCTTCCTTGTAGCTTTAAGCAAGATTGAATGTCAGAGGATCATAATCAGAAATTCTGTTTCAATGGATTGACCTTCTTCCTAAGAGTATATTAAACAATGTTTTGTTTAAACAGCTCTGCAGATACTTCGGGTAAGAACTTCAGTTGAGTGTCAGCATAACTCTATCTGATATTAGTGGGATCGTATCAGTTTAAATAGGAGTTGCTGGCATAGCATAGTGTAACTCTGTATTGTGGCCTTTTTATGTAAGAAAATCTAAATATAGCTAAAATATTAATTAAGGCTAATAATAGGATAAACATTCAAAACCACAGGTGTTTACAAGCAGGGAGACTGAGTCTTGAGAAGACAAGACCCAGGTAATCCATGATATCCACTGCTTCTGGATGGGTGTGCATGAAAATTCATCTAGACTGGATTTTCAGAGTGGTTCAGCACAACAGAAGTCAGGGGAAATGGTTGCCTGACAGTATTTTTGATGGCCAGGTCAAAGGGGTCTCATACTGCATTACCTTCAAACAGAAAGAAACATAAACTAAAACCTACTTTTAAAACCCATGAAGCTAAAAGTCCTGGCCAGAACTCTCCAGGGTTATCAGATAAGATATGGGTCTTCTGGTTCCTGGCACAAGACCCTCATTTCATTCCCTTTGTCTTCCCTGGGCTTTGGATCAATGCATGCAAAAAATGTTTCCACTGGGCTTTAACTTTGGCCATCCACTTAACTATGCATTCCCGTGCAGTCACATGCTATTATTATGGTTTTAATTAGTAGAGGCTATGCGGCTATATCTATTGTTCTAGTAAAGTTTTGGCCACAAAGTTCACATGGTTATACTGAGCTGAAAACTGAGGTTATCAAGTAATCAAATTAAGCACATTTCTTGCAATTATAGCTCCCTATTTGTTTTATTCACACACACTCAACCTTCCTCTCCTGCCCTCCCCTCCTCCCAAGCCCTACTGCCAGCTTACCAGCAACCAAATTGTTTCTTTTGTTGTGAGTGGTGACCCTGCATCATGTAGACAGCTGAATCAAGTCCTATCACTGCGCCGATCTAAACTGACATTTTGACAGGGGCGACATGGGTGTGCCTTGGCAACGACATGGCAGTAAATGATGTTACAGCAAAGAGACCCCATTTGAATGGAGAAAGCACATTGTTTGTAGCTGTGCTGCATTGAGTTCAACCTCAAGCCAGGCTGCCTTTAGCCAGTGGATTCAAATATCGCAATTGATTGAGAGTTCTTCCTTTGTGCCAAAACAATAATGACAGATAAAAAAGGATTTGGACGTTCTTCCCCTTTGCTTTCATCCAGACTCTAAAGCAACAAACAGCTTCATCACATATGCATGCAATCAGGTTCTTTTGAAATAAAAGTTCACATAGGAGACTGAAATTGTGGGGGAAAAAAATCTGTTCTTGGATGTACTGGCAATAATCATGTGTGAACTACATAAAAATTTTGGGCACTGCAATTTCACAGAGCTTTCATTTTCTATTGGTATAAAGGTTGTGTCTGATTATCTATATAAAGTGATTAATACCTTATACATCATACCATATGGCTGTTTTCTTACTTACATTTCACCCATCTTGGACTGTGTCATTGAGCAAGTCCTTCTTACTTTTATACTCAGCCTGTAAATTTTTGGTTATAAGGAATTATTAATCGATACAATTCAGTACATGGAAACTCTTATATGGATAGTCTTACCTATTTAAGCTTTGCTTGGTTCAGTTCAATTATGCCTTTTGGAGATCCAGCTTACTGATTAGTGTAGTTTGTCACCCCACTCTGCTTTTCACTGTCTTTAAATGCCATGTTGAAAAAGCACAATATCAAGAGTACTTCAGCTAGGGTTCTTTTTGTTTGTATTCTTCCCAGCTACCCATTAAGTCCTATGCTTTTCTCATGAAAAATAATGAAGACTAGAATCTCTTTTTTTGCCTTTTGTGCTCTATGAAAAATCAGATTTTCTCATAATTGACACAAAAACAGCAGAGCTTAAAACCAAGCTGCCACCATGAATCACAGCAAAAATGTGCAGGGGCTTGCAACACAGCTATTGTACTCCATAAAACCAGTCTGGTACAGAGCCAACAATCAGCTGTCATGTTTGCACAGTCAAGGATGTGTAAGCCCATGTTTGACCTTAGTTTAGTGGCAGGCTAAGTCTACACACCTTTAGTTTTAATAGCAGGCTAAGACTACACACGTGGTTAGACACTCAGGTAACACAGGGCAGCTGTTAAAGCCCTTGAGCACCTCTGGAAGGGAATCAAACCCAGCAGAGCCCTAAGTGTCTTCCTGGAACAACAGCCTCTTCCCAGAGACCAGCTTTTGCTCTTTAATTTCCCCCACTAGTTTATTCTTCAACAGCTTCTCCATAAAAAGGAGGCTTAAGTAGCTCTTCTTGAGCTCTTCAGCTTGAGAGAAAAGGATGCCGGTACCCTCAAATCCAGCAGTGATGCCACCATCAAAACCTCTAACACAAGGTTTATTCCTGGACCACACAGGTCTAGTGTTAGCAAAACACTTCATGCCTGTAGCAGAGTGGTTACCTGCAACCACAGAAAAGTCACATTAAGTTCAACTAAATGGCAAGATTTACCCATTTCTCAAGAATGAAAGGTTTTTTAAATATGGTGGCAAAACCAGACTTTTCTAGATCTCAGAACAAATGAAGCCAAGTCCTTAGAGACAACCATTCTTGGAATTCCCCAAAAACATTAAGGAAAAGAGATGCAGGTAATTCTCTGGTAAGAGAGGTTTGATATGGTAGAGCAAAAAGCCAATTTTTGTTCCTTCTCAAAAAATAAGGGGGACAATCCGGTCAGGATTCCTCAAAGAAAGAAAAAAAAAAGGGCAAGAACTAACTTTTTTTTAGAACCAGAATGGTAATCACCATCCCCCTTCTCAAGCATATGTTTTGCTTTCCCAGGCAATGTATCTTTAAGCACAATATTGATTAGCTTTGAGTTATTGCAAGTTTTCCTGTGACTGCTCACACATAACAAAGATTTTACCTCCTTAAATGCAAACAACCAGCAATATAGCATATTAGAGCAGTAGGTATCAAATTATATGTTGACTTGTACGCGGGACCTAACAGTTCAGAAATTAAAAGGAAAAAAATATGATTTTTCTTAAGAAAATCAAATTTAAATGCTCCTTTTATTATGCCTACATTTTTAATCCCCTCCCCAACTTTTTTACTAATAAAGGCTGCAGGTATCTGCATCTGATGGAGACATGAAAGTTCATTCAGAACCAAGTTACAGTGGTAAATACCAACTATATTCTATTTGACTCCATATAAGAAAAGCCCCTAGTTTGCCTGTCCTAAGCAACCTTATGTGCTTCTTTTAGACCACAGAACAATTTGCATTTTATTAAAACTAGTGCCACTAATGGAAAGAAATGAGTGTTACTCACTGAACATGATTTCTAATACAATTTGTCAGTCACTACCAAATTCGTATCACAATATAAAATGAGTGGCACAGATTAGTTTTGCGCTGGAGACTTTTCACTAGCTATTTCATTCCTGTGCTCTGAAAATGCTTATAATTAAATCTGACAAGAAATTACTTAACATTAGGCTTGCATAACATAGAGTTCCTGAGACAGGCCAGAACAGCAGATACTCCTATTTCAGGCTTCTTCTGCTTCTCAATAAACTATGACAAGAGTACATTACTGCTTGAGTACTAGTTATTTAATGAATCTAGACTGGCTTAACCTGTCCTCACATGAGGCATCCACACATTGCAAGGCTATATAACACAGAGAAAGGTGATAGAGGAGGTAGGATGTTATCACTGCACCAGCTAGTTGAGGCAAGGATACTCTACAGCTGAAACACAGACAATAAAGGATCATGTCCACCTTCTGCCCCTGCCGGCAATGATCTTAGGTCCTGTTCATTTTCTGTTTAACTGTCTTGCTGTTACACACTTTGCAAGCAGAAAAAAGGTACAAAAATTTAAAGCCTTGGTTGATATTTTGAAAAGGTCTTTCATTTGGTTGTTTTTTTTCAATGAACCTAAAAGAGCATTTTTTGATAGAAATTTTAAGAAATGCTTAAAAAGCCTGCAGTGGTGTAGGGACAGGAATCAGAACTCTGCATAATGGGTACAAAAATCTTTTAACACTTGAGCATACCTTTTATTCTATAACTTGCCTTGCCTTTCTTCCCTTACGATCTCCCATGTGTCCTACATATACAGGGTATTCTTCCAGTGGTGAGATTTCAGAGGCAGTACAGACACCAGCCTGCCTCTGCAACACAAAATGAGTTTTATTTACACCATGGGTATCCTACGTTGTTTGAATATATCAACTTATTCGGTTGTGTGTGGTTTTTTAAGGGATATTTGTTTTGGGAGACATGCCTGCTTATTCAAAATGCTAAGCAACTTCACAGCATCTTACAGGGAAGAAATATAACTAACAGGCATCTTTTAAAAGGTGACAACTGGCACATGAGTAGCACTAGTGCTTCATGCAGGATAACTGCTGGTAATTCAAAAGGTGACTGTGTAAGCACGGGTGTCTGTAAAGCACCCTGCTGCCTGTGTGCTATTTGAAAGCTGCTGTGGGTTTGTATGATTTTCTTTTATTTGAGTCTTTATCTTCTCTGTAAAAGCAATAGTTTGACTTTGAAGCAGAGCTTGGCAGGCAGTTTAGTTTACCAGTGACAAAACTGTGGTCTCTTACAGTGTCTGATATCAGAAAAGGGCAAAGAAAACATAGAGATAAATTCTGAGTATTATAAAAATTCTTAATTGTAAAATCCTATGTCTCTTTGTGAAAACACAGCTATGACAGGGAGAAGAAAACAAAGAATTTCAACCAAATAATTTTTTACTGAAATTTCCTCAAGCAATATATCTAGATTATCCACTGTCACCTCAAACCCAGTTCATAGGATCATGGGTTAACCCAGGTTGGAAGGAACCTGTGGAGATCATCCAGCCGAAACTCCTGCTAAAGCAGAGGCTGCTATGAACATAGGGGTTTTAAAAAACCTATCTCCCATTTGTTTTTGTTTGTATCTTAACACTACTTACAACTAGACAGCAGCCTCCTTCCCATCAAGCTTTTGAAAACAATTAGATCTTATTTTATTTCCCTTTCTAAAATACAGGGTTATGTGTTTAAAGATGACAGAACACAAACTTTTCCCATCATCCAGTACCCAGTGAAGAAGTCAGGGAAAGAAAAATCTCTCTGTAAATAGACACATTAGCACATACAACAGAGGACATATGGTGACAATAGAAATGCCGACATCAGTTAACTCCAGGGAAAACAGGTAAAAACTGCCATTGCCTTCAACAGAGTTACAGTTTTACCATATGGAATTACAATGATGTAAGACTAAATGAGTTCATAATCAGTCTTTAAAATCGGTCAAAAGAGGTGTTGGGGAGTGGCAGTGTTGACCAGTAATTATAGTTTAACTGAGACAATATTATGAACAAGAACTAGCAGAAGAACCCAGTAAGCAAATATTTCTCCCCCAACCCAAAATACCTTTACTTGAAGGTCTTTGTTTGACATGCTGCTGTATACATGTATCAAACTCGACTCTAAGCCCAGGAGAGTTTAAGAATTCCCAGGGAAGAAAGTGGCTCAACAACAAAGTAATAAAAAGCTAAGAAAGTCCCATCATTTGCTGAGTTCTGAACTAAATGTCTACCCAGGGAGTGAGCTAATGCACAGCATGAAGTAGGAAGTTGCTAATGGCAGACAAGCTCCAAATTGAATTGTTACTGGGTATCCACAGTGCCTATCAGATATAAAAATAATTGGAAAGGAAAATATAAGAAACCATCAGAAAAAAATGACTATTTCTATGGTCCATTGGATGTGGAACTGCCTCCCTAGTGAGAAGCATTTTCTTCATCTTGAGTCACTTTTCCAAAGCTTTGTTAAATCAATTGTAAATACACCTCCTAAAACCCCAGAATAGCATCAGCAGGGAGAAACACATGATGGTCCAAAGGGTCTTTTCTGTCCCTTATTACCATGACCTCAGCTGGACATGCCCAAGAACTTTTAAAGAAGAATGTGTGTTAATACTTATATGAGGACATGGGCCCCTGGAGAGATGAATACATAACTGCTTCAGCAAGGAAACACCATCTAACTAGTCAGGAATGAAAGATATTGTACACAGAGCCAGTGTTAGCCCAGTTGGCAATTTCTTCCTTTTGTTTTTAATTTCAAATCACCACCAGCCGCCTCCCAGTGTAATCCAGGTGATGGATTTCACCTCAGCTTTCTATCCCCGTTAGCAGTGAACTCCCAGAGTTTGCATCTTCTAAAAGTTCAGACCAGCGGTATTTTATAATAAAATTTTAAAAAATTGTATCATTACCAAATAAGCAAAAGTTGGTTTTGGAAAGAAATTGGAGCGTGTTTCAGACACTCTTTTCACCAAGTACGCCTCTGAAAAATCAATGGCTGTAGTAATAATTAGGGCTGATTGAACACCTATTGTTAATGCTACTTAAACCAAAACGAAATTTTCAAGCAGCGTTATAAATATTTATACATTGTCTGCTGCAAAATTATTAGCTAAAAAAAAAAAAAAAAAAAAAAAAAAAAAAAAAAAAAAAAAATTAT
>NDXB01010700.1:0-78023 GCA_002631895.1 Agapornis roseicollis | reverse complement strand
AAAAAAAAAAAAAAAAAAAAGAAAGAGAAAAAAAAGAAAGAAAAAATTGTTTGGAAAACATATTTCAATTTTTGCTTGGTTTAAAAAAAAAAAAAATTTGTTTTTAAAAAATGCAAAATTATTACCAAAGGTTTCCAGCGAAATTATATGTAAGCTTTTTGTTTACAGCTTTCTATTCAACGGGCACATAAAAATGTCATAAGAGACTAAAAAAAAAAGAACAAACTTCAAACCACATCCATTAAACATTTCCTGAGAGGGAGAAAGAATTACTGACATTTTTATTGTTTTGTTTCTAAGTAGAAAACACAACCACTTTGTTTCAATAGCAAGTTCTGAGGACTTGTCAGAACAAACATTACTAAGTACTAAAGTGGTGATAGTTGACTGCAATTAGATTCAGTGTTTCTACCTGAACATCTTATTCTATAACCAATGTAAACAGGCACGGTTACAGTAAATCAAGGGATTAACATCAAAATTAGCATGGGAACATGTAACCATGTCAGACCACAGGCATTTACATCTCTGACTTTTAGTACCCAAGTCAAAGACCTTGGATATCAAGAAGGGAGTTAAAGAGAAAGGTAAGGAGGCCTCCCTGGCCTCAGCATGCCATGGAACAGCAACAGGATGCCCTCTAAGTCTGAAATCAGGGAAAGATTTTGTAGGTTTAAGGTCTTTGCCACCTCAAATCCTGCCCAACACCATCAAGGTGGCGTTCAGCCCTAAAACTTGCTGAGACTGAGAGGACTGGAAAAGCACATACCTGAGGACATAAGCCTCTGGCCCTTGCAATCAGCTTTGTCAGTACAGAAGATAAACATCTGAAGAGAACAAAAATTACAGTTTGGGATTTTTCTGGTGTTGAAACGATCAGGGAAAGAAAACTCCTGCTTGGTGCTCCACAGTGATGTCTTTATTTTAACGGCACCAATAATGCTCAACTCTCCTCTAAAGCTATGATGGGGAAAGGCTATATTTGAAAGAAAGATCAGGGTATGAACTTCTACCCAATCTTTGAGGGAGGTGGAAATTTTTTATTATCATCATCATCATTACTTTGTTATTGTCTTCAGATTAGCCTTAACAACAAGAGCTATTTTTGAAACTGAAATATGAGTGAAAAATGCTTGGGTAGAGAGCCAAGGTTTCCTAAGGCACTGTTCCTTAGCTGGGATTTTAAATGTTCCAGAAAACACTTAAAAAAAAAGTGGCTTTAATTTTTCCCTTTTTTTTTTTCCTTTTTTTTTTTCCTTTTTCTGAAGCAGTCTACACTGTTATCTGCAGTCCAACACTCCTCAATAACGCTGAACCACACCTAAGGGGGAGATGCACATTTGCAGCTGAAAGCAGGCATGGCATCCCCAGATCCAGTACTAGGAGCTGTACAGCTTTGTCACCATGCAAAGAAAACACAAGCCTGCCAGAGGCACCCTGTTTCTGTGCCTCGGAACACTCCTTGCCCTCCAGGAGAGTGAAAGGGCTGCGTTCAGAGACCTAGGCAAAGATGCTCTTTAGGGTCGCTAACTACTTAGTAGTGCCTTTAATCCCATATATGCAGCCCAAGTAGGAGGGCAACAGGGGGAATAAATGGCTCCTTTCCTCTGTTTACCTTAAGAGACCCTTGACAGCTATGATCTGGAGCTTACGTTTTACATTAGCCAGCCGATACCCACTAAATGCTTGATTTTTAATTATTTTTCCCTAAAGTCATTGTAGGTCTGTATGCTGCAGAGACTTCATGTGCACACTCATATACGTAAGTGTCCTAAAAATCACCATAAACATACATATGGTCCCTACAGACTGGGTTTCCATACAAGCAATGCCCTTCTAAAATGCAGAGACTGTGTTTCTTAAAAATATCAAACTGAGAAGGCTGCTCCAGATAGATGCGTATCAGCAAGGAATTTAAGCACATACCCCACCTTTAACTCATTCAAAATAACGTGCATGCAGCTGAATATGCATTTACCTGTCTTGCTAAACTGGAAACTCAGATTCGCAAGGAACTGCTACAAAATAAACAGGACCTTACTGTTCCGTTTTCTCAACTGGGAATGCACAGTTAAAGTACGGAATGACAGTTTAATGAATATAAAATGAAAGAAATATTTTTCTGTGCCATTATGAAAATTCTCATGCATTAAAAAAAACCCCAAACAATTCACATTTTTCCTGCGATGGTGAAGGAAATAAGGACTTCTTCCTATCAGCAAAATGTCATTTTTACAGGGTCATTCCTCTGTCTGGAAGAGATAGTGGACACCTGTTCCCAAAACTGTAACAGCTTTGCCTGTGTCCTCAATTAAGATAATCAATCAAGTGTCTACTGGATTTAAAATGTTATTCTATAGGGATCCTGTCAAGCCTACAAATGTCTCAATGTCTATAGTGTCACCATTCAAGAGCTGCAAGATGGCTTGGTAATGAATTCCTAAAAAGGGATTATTTATTTTCTTCCTCACAAAACTTAATTCTTTAAAGAACTGAAACAAAAAAGGCACAAAACCAGGCCTGGCATCTGCCCAACTGTATGCTGGAAATAAATTACAAATTTGCACTTTGCAAAGAGCAGATTCAGCCCATGTTTTGGAAGCTGGGATTTTATATGTTGTCCTTTGTGTGTTGCTGGGCTCCTCAGCACCTGTTTCATACTGTACATATTTGGAATTTTTCTGTATTCTTTATCATTTCAAAGACAGGAACACAAACATCTCAGCTTTTCCTGAGTTGAGACTGTCTCTCTGTGTGTGTGTGTGTGTGTGTGTGTGTGTATGCATCACTGAAACTTCCTAGACTCAAATGTTGTTTTCTCTTGCTAGACACCCCTGTGAGTCTTCCTGAACAGCAGGCACTTTTTCAATAGCGACTTGGAGATACTGAGGGAGAATAGAAGGTCATTTTCTAAGACAGGATGCCAAGAGGACAGGAATTGAATGGTGCTGGCTGTCCACGAGACGCCATGCAAATCAAGAACGCAGTATGGTCCCCAGGGAAATAGTTCACAAGCCTGGAGTACATGATAAAACTGCAAGCCAAGCCTTCTTAGGCGATTGCGATAACAATGTGTCACATTCCAGAGGAGTCCAAAACAAAGGTTGCAAAAGTCTTTGCAAAGCAGTGTTCCCTTAGACATCTGTGCTTTCAAGGAAAAGGAAAGGTTTGGTAATTCTGGCTATTTTCTGAAAACAAAACAGAGCAGTTTAGGGTCAGTCCATCTTGAAACCCCTAAGTAAGTGACAGCAGAAAGCAGTTTTAAGAATCTTTAACCTTTAACAGGTTAAAAAAATAAATATGCATTTGCACCCACAGCATATTGAAAATAAAGTAAATGCCACAATAAGAAGGTAGTAAATGGGTATTTCTACAGTATATTACAAATAACTGCCTGTCTGGATGTAGTGTGGACACCAACTAGGAAGATTAAACTCATCTCTTCTAACTGGCTTTCTCACCCTTTCTTTTAAGCATTGTACTACTTTCATAGATAAGTAGTCATTTCATCACTGCTCATAAATTGAGCATAAGCCGTCCCAGATACCTACTACTTCTATTTGCCATTGTTCAGTGACTAGGTCTGTGCAAACAAACAGATTGTGAAATAACTGCAGTGGGTATTTGTTATTCACTACTAACTATTGATGTTGGCTGACTGGCCAAGTCCCATAGAGAGGAGGAAGGAATGAGAGACAGAGCAAAACATCCTCGCTAAGGTGACAGACAAAATTCTGCCATGCACATATGAAGTATGTGATGCAGCATGAGATTTCACAAGAGAAGCATTATTTCACAGTGTGCTTCTAAGAACCAAGGAAGGAAAGATCAAGAGTACCCCAGAATGCAGAAAGCAACTACACTGCACTTTTGTGAATCTGATCAAGTTTACTAACATAACCTGTTTTGAACCTTGAGGTTTTCTGCTTCTCTTTCAGATCAGAAGCACTCAAGTGCTCATTTGCTTCTTTGTTCCAGATATTCCTGCCAATAGCAGTACAAAGAACACAGATCTCTATGGTGTTGCTTTGTAAAATTCTTTGATAACTTCAGAGATCACTTCTCCCTAGCAGACTATTACAGTGCACCTCGCAACAGGTCACTTCAACAGTGGGATAAAGGCCTTTTGTGCCAAGGCCTAAGGCTGGAGCTGATCAGCTGAATTGTAACAACCAACCAACAACAAAAACAACCCCAAAAGCAAAGTGTAAGAGCAAGAGAAACAGTTTGGAAAAAAGCACCCAAATTATTCCAGTCTTGATAGGAAAGCTGTACACTAAAAAAGGAAATGCTGAGAAGACTACCAGGGCAACAGGTCAGCTATCTGTATCAAGACTATGTCTTTCACAGGGACCCCAAGAATCAGTAGAGCTGTTAAGTCAGGCTAAGGTAGGTGCTGCTTCCTTATTTCTCAAAGGCATCCAGAATTTACACATGGGTGAGTACGAAACACACATCCACAGCAGAAACTACATACAAAGTGATCTTCTGGGAAGGGATCTGCTGTGCAAGGCTGTAACGCCATATGAACAGAAAACCATCAAGGTTCAAATACACATAGATGTCCTGTACAATAACTTCCACTTCCGGCACTGTTTTTTAAGGCATCTTTTTGTCTGTATTGCTGTTTATATAGTACCCTATTTCTATCTCCAGTTACTCAACAACCTCTCACAGACCTCAGAAGGTGCTGGTTGGACCACTGTATTTAAAACAATTTAAATAAAGATTAACAAGTAACTAGTCATTCTCATCTTGCGAGGACCAAAAATTATCCCCAAGAACTCCAAAAGCTTCTAATTAAGAACATATAAAGTACCAATTTGATCAGAAAAAGTGCTAAAAAGCTACTTAACAAGTACAATTTTCCTGAATAAGAGAACATAACCTGTCTCCTGGAAGAAGTAAACCAGCAAAGTTTACCATTGATTTTACTTTCTGTTTTCAGAAGTGCAGTTAAGACAATCAGGCCTTTGCTTCCCTGGTAATCCACATGCTGACAAAGCTTCCCCCTTTTCCTCTGCCCCCCCATCTGTTCTTCTGAAGAAATACAGATCCATAGAAATAAAGAAAAGTTGTAATGTCAGTCATTCACTTCCATAGACTGTTCCTTCCCTTCCTCCCAAATAACATCTGTTCACAGAGTGTGCTCACTCTGGACAGACAGACAAAGCTGTCAATCCAATGGAAACTTTAGACCATTGCATGGTTTAGGAAATCTGGACAGTCTTGTTTCCATAACTAGAAGAAATGCATCTCTGTGAGTACCTGAGCAGTGCAAGAATGACAGGTCTCCTTGCCTCCATCCCATGCCCACTCCTCATCTCCTGTGTAGGCAGCTGGTTTTCAGTGTTCAAACCTCCAGGATACTCTTTCTTTCAGAGCCTCACACACCAAAGATGAGTATGAATCCTGGGCAGCCTGAGTTTTCCACAGCATTCAAAATTGCTCACATTGAATTTTCCGATTCAGACTCAGCTGCAGAGCTTAATACGTTTGGGAAAAACAAGAATGGCACATTACAGCAGAGATACAAAGCCTGAATGCAAAAAATGAGTCAATTTTCTGTGCAGACATCACTGATAGCTGAATGTATGCATTAATCACAAATCTGTTATAGACTCAACTCTTGGTTTCTACTTCCTCATACTAAAAAACCTCCTACACAATTATTTCCTATTTGATTCTTTCCTTCCTACCCCTCCCAGCCACTGCCCTTCCTAGTAGTGTCCCAGTTCTGTTATTGTTCAAAGGTGAAAAACAAAATCTATCCCAGGAACTCACTCCAGCAAAACTTAGCCTGAACTGATTAATATTAGAAGAATGAAACAGCCCGGTACAGGCTCCTCCAAGCAGGGCCGGTAGCCCTGATACAGTAGGGAGAGGTACATGCATCACCCTTCTTTCGACTTGCTTTACAGCAATAGAGCTGGCAGTCCTGCAAGCACAGAAAGCTGATCACATTCAAGGAAGTTAAAAATATGCACTTAAACTTACTCTTAACTTCCAGGCAAGTAATAATGAGGTTGCCACAAGGGTGCTGTGGGGTTTGAGAACAAAACAGGGGCTGAGCCATTCAGTCATGAACGGATGTTATGCTTCCCTCCCACACAGCCTCAACACACAGCTAAAGATTTTCTCCATTTGTACAATTTGTGAAACAATCTGACAAGGCATCTAAGCTGCCTGGGGGCAACCTGCTGCTTCTGTAAAGCCACCTACAGAAGGAAGTTGAGTAACGAAGCCCTGACTGGTTGTACCAACCGGAGGCTTGCTCCCCCAGGGATCAATGAAACTTGGTAAAAATTTCACTGTTGCAATTTCATACTTCCCTTTGCAGCTTTCAAAATCAATGCCCGGGTGCTTTTAATTATTTATTTATTTATTTATTTTTTTTAGAAAATATGTGGCCACTATATGGGAGAGAATTAGCCTCCATTCAAAACATGTTTTGCAAAAGGCTTGAGTTGATTCAGTGCCAGTAAGAAGACAGACAGTGATCTTATTTATGAGAGCTGGATCTATTGTCTAGGTTTAATTAGCTGATTATTAGACTTCCCATTTCTGTTATTGCAGATCCTTAATTATTTTCCTAACATGATGTGCTTTAAAAAGTGTTGTCCAAAGAAAGCAGAAGACATTTCTATTCATCCTAATTATTCAGGAAATTAAAACATGCCAATTTTTTTTTTCAGCTAATTAGTTTGAAATACCTTGTTTCTCACTGCCAGAACTGACCTACAACATCTTCCTTGCTCTCTCTTTAAACTACCAACTGCTCATTTGCTTCCTTTCACCATCCTACATCACTCAGCAACTTTTTCCACAGCACATTTCCTCTCACCAGTTGTTCATTTGCCCATAAGAAAACATATCCTAATGGATACATTGAGCTTTTTTCTCTTCAGATACCAAAACATAGCATACTGCTGCTGACAGCAGAAAATATTTCTGGAGAAGTACAAGGTGCTGCTTCACGTAGGTGAAGGGGAGTGGGGATGTACAGCATGCCACCACACTGCAAGCACAGGTATGTAGGATGCTGTGCAACTACTACTTCATTAAATATTGTGATCATAGGGAGGGAACAAAAAATGGTAAAAAAACATTAGGACTTTGTCATCACCACTTTAGCCAGTCATTAGTGTGATCAAACACTTTTTGGAAGTCATCTGGGTCTTTAGATATTTCTGTCAGCACCATATAGGACCCATCAATTAATCCTTCAGCATGCTGACCTCAAACACACCAATCTTAGAGGCTGGTTTTAGCAACACATAATCTAGGTTAATGTTCCCACCTAAATATGTGGATCCTCTTACTTCAGAATTAATTACTTTGTCACCTTAATTTCATATTATGGAAAACATCCATAGGAAGGTAGGCCCTAAACAAGCCCCTCTGTTTTTTTTTAAGTGATTGAGGTTGTAAATCAATTATCTATATGCAGTTTGTTTGTATACCCATTGCAGGTGGTATGTTTTATCCTCCATCAGAGCCTGAACTGCTATCACAAGAGTAAGGATTTAAAACTAAATTGATCCCTTCTTTTGATATTGGATCAATGCACCCATGAAGAGTGCAGCAAGAAAGAATTATGGGTGAAATGCATTTACTTATTTATGGTTTGCCTTTACTGCCTCTTCAGCAAAACATGGAGTGCTTCCTTACAGAATCAATAGCATGAAATATCTACACAAAGTTTTTCTATGAAAATAAATCAAAGCATGTTTGAAATAACAGTAGTTCTCCTGAAGGGCTTACAAATACCCCTCAGCACTGAGACAGGGACATCCTCTCCACCCATAAATCAAGATGCCACAGAAAATATCAATAAGACTTCTTCATGTTCTCCTTCCCTGTCCCTTCAGCCCTTCTCTCATGGTACCACTGTCCCCAGAAAAAGATGAATGCTTATGGGAAGAAAATTGTTCTACTGCCAAGCCCATTCAATACACGTCATAGTCCAGAACATACTAACAGATTGTTCTGGTAGTATTTGCAGTATAAACAGTTATCTGCAAAGGATAAAATCATCAATATATTTCAAGAGACATCCTGAATCATTGGAAAGTTTTGAAATGGTTTGAGTGTCTGCAGTTGTGGGGGGAGAGGGGGAGGTTGTGCTTGGTTTATTTTTTGAGGCGGTGGTGTTTGTTTGTTTTTATTTTTTCCATAGAATCATAGAATCAAGTCAAACCATTACCCCAGGACTGCCAAGTCCACCACTAAACCATGTCACCAAGTGCCATATCTACACATCTTTTGAATATCTCCAGGGATGGTGACTCAACCACTTCCCTGGGCAGCCTGCTCCAATGCCTGACAGCCCTTTTGGTGAACAAATTTTTCCTAATATCCAACCTAAACCGCTCCTGGTGCAATTTGAGGCCATTTCCCCCTGTCCAAATGCTTGTTACCTGGGCAAAGTGACCAACACCCCCCTCACTACAACCTCCTTTCAGGTAGTTGTAGAGAGCAATAAGGTCTCCTCTCAGCCTTCTCTTCCCCGTACTAAACAACCCAAGCTCCCTCAGCTGCTCCTCTTAAGACCCTGTCCTCCAGACCCTTCATCAGCTTTGTTGCCCTTCTCTGGACCCACTCCAGCAACTCAGTATCTGTCTGTTGGCTTAGGAAAAATGTACTGGAGATTTTAGAACATGCACCTTATAAAAAGTAAATTTAAAACACTTTATATTGCTGACTAAATCTATGGTCGTGCTCATCTAGCTAAGGAATACTGTTAACTTAAGCGATTATCCTAGATTTGCTGCTTTTTAAAATAACCCCAGGTCTCAGAATTAAAGATGAGACTCCACCAATACATATTTCCCCTTTCTGCACTCTATCTGCAACACAGAGTACTCGCGGCAGAAAACCAAATGAACCACATCCTATAAAGTAGACAGCCTTGCAGAAATCTTGTGTATCTTCAGCTTGAATTTCCTTATCACTCCCTAGCAGCTCACCTTTCCTGGAGTACCTTTATTCTAGAGGAATAAAGAGGAGAGGGGATTTTGCTGTTGTACTCCCATGTGATTCCCCTTTCTCCTAGAAACTAAGAACCACATTCTGTGTACTGATGCCCTTTTTTTCTGGCATAAACCAGTTCTCACATTTCTTTTACATAGCTAAAAGGAGTCACAGACACATTCATTCAGACAGCAACTGCATGTCCTTAGAGCACCTGGAAAAAGATTCCGATGAGTAGGGAGCAAACAATGATATGCTTGCCCTTTGTATAATAGTGGTTGTTTCTTTTAATTAATAGTTTTCAGAGATTTTATTTTAAAATGTTATTTCTAGGCTGCTTAACTTCTGTCTCAATCTGCATGAAGGAAAAGTTCTGATCTCCATAGCTCATTTAAGGAATGCAGCCATTACGATGCAGCCAAAAAAAAAATCCTCAGAAGAGGAATATTTGACAGTGCTTATGCATAACATCATATTTGTAATAACAACTGTCCCAGGCAGTTCAAGACAAATGATTTTGGATATTTTGAGGCAAGCTGTCTTGGAACTGGAAGGGGAGAGGGGAATGATTCAGGGACATGCAAAGGCAGTTGTATTTACATATCAGAACATAAATCAAACCATTTAAAAAGCGTCACCTTAATTAAAAAATGGGAAATCAGAGAGAAACCTCCAGCAGGGATTGAAAGCTATGGGAAAGAAAATGATCCTCATTGAAAAAGAGGCATAGGTACCAGCAAACATACAAGCATGAATATGACCTGGCAGCCTACTGAAATTTAGAAACTTAAAATCCTGCTAGGAGCAATTGAATTGTGTGTGTTGCAGGACTGGTACACACCAGGAATTACTCCTTCACTCCAGCTTACGTTATCTTAACAATTATATGTAGGCATGACAGAGGGCACACCTAGAGGTTGTTTGCTTTGTATCAAAATACCTCAGCTGACTACAGTAATGACAAAAATGCATCCCATCTTTTTACTTCATCTCATACTCACTGTAAAGAGTGAGCTTCCGGAGGTCAGGGGAACCAGAAAGGAGCAGGGACCAGTGCAGAGAGTAACAGCCTTTCAGAAGAGTGCTGCCTCAAAAGCCACATCAAGAACCTGCGAAACAAGAAGGTAATAGAGTAATACCTATTAGCAAATTGGAAGCACTGAGAAGCAAGGCAGCCTTAAAGATGTTCAAGTCTAAAGCTTTGGTCAGTCTTTCAGGACACATTATCAATCCCTGAGTTGTTTACAGAAAAGCAAAGACTATGTAGGTTCTTGGGAGATTTCACACAATATTCGCTGCCACAAAAAGGAGCACCCAAAACTAATTCAACTTCTTGCAGGGCTATTTTTTGCTGTGGACTAGAAATGCATGTTATGACTCCCCACTCTATTCCCCCCAAACTGTGCACGCTTTTATGCTCCTGTGCTCCCAGCCTTTATTTTCATATAACCATACAAGCCAAGCAACTCAACCATGCCCCTATTAAATTACATGTTTGTAAAACTGAGCCTGGAAAGGGAAATTTCCTGACAGTTATTGAAGAGACACTAGAAAAATCAATTGATATAACCTGGTCATGACCCATCTATTATTCAGAGGAGGTAATCAGGCAGATAATGTTACAATCACTTATAGATCCACACAGGTGAAGCACCATCTGCTTCTGCTCTTTTTGGAACAGGACTATTAGATGTTCAGTCCTAAGCCCCTGATTTTATGTATAGGGTAAAATTATTAGGCTGAACCTTTATGAACCAAAGGAGGCCACTGTCAAACACCTGCAGAAAGATCAGCAGAAGAGAAGACTGAAGAAGCCTAACACTAAGCTGCACCTTGCATTTGGTACGTTTGGTGTAGGATTTCTAATAGCCACTTTGTCAAACAGCAAAGCGTTCAGTGTACATTTTTATAGTCAGATAGGGTTCATTGCTTAACTAAACTTGAGACTTCACTAAAGGAGATCCTCCCCTTCTCTCACATGGACATCCAAATCCAGGGGGCAACAACCTCTCAACCAGCCACAGCTGCATATTTTCATACTGAGTGCATGGCGATGGGTGTTGGATTTTCATAGGGGTATGCCAGACTGGTCTCAGAAGATGGCTATCAGTACTGCGTTCTCCTGCACTTCCAGAACTCCGTCTAACCTTTAGGTATGGACTTGTTTGGCAATAGGTCAGACTCTTTAGACTTTTGTTTGTTTCATTTAAAAATTAAGGGGTTTGTTTTTGTTTTTTTTTTTCAAAACTCACAGCTCCACAAGTCTCAGTTTCAAAATTGGAACTGTTTGAACTTATTAAATGAATCTTCTATCACTTCAAATTTAGTATTTTAATATCAGGAGCAATGGCCCATCATGCAATCTCTGTATCTAATAAATGCTTATTTTACTCTTTCTGTTTAATTATTGGTGTAATAAATCACTCCCAGTTTATTTACAGTACCTTTCAAATACACGATCCACATACTACGTTGTTCATGTCTTTCAGCAAAAGCAAGAACATTCGACTGTTGCATTGCAAACTTGCTGGAAAACTCATTCCTCTGATCTATGGTAAAGAAAAAAAGCATTGCTGTTATTTGTATTGTTGAAAGTTTATAACAGGGACTCAAATTTTATTTTTCCAGCTGGAAGTTTCCATAGGATATCTCAGAGATGCTTATAGCTTAGATTTAACAGATTTCACCCTGTTGAAATAACCAGTCAGGTAACTCCAGTTAGCAGAAGCACTCCAAAGACTGCTTAGCCTGTCTGAAAAAAAGAACAACTAAACAAAACCCACAACACCCCCTCCCCACCTTTTAAATCCAGAAATTGGAGATCTTTTTATATTATTAACCTACTTGAAATCTGTACTCAGAGGCCTGGCAAAGTTAAGTGACTGATAAAGGGGTGACTATCTTACTGATCCAAAAAGGAGTTCACTTTAAATGCAAAGAATCACCAAAAGCTTAAGTCCTTCCTTCCTTCACCCCTCTATAGTACAGGATAATACAGTAGTATAAAATAACATAAACAAACTTGTCTGCTGCGTTTGTTAACACTATACCATAGAATACTTCTCAGTCAAGCTATAAGCTGCCAGACAGAGAAGGCAATGTAAGTGCTATTATTTCTACAGTGAGTTTAGCACAAAGTTTCAGTAAAGACTGGGACTCCACATAAAGAAAAACGTTTGAAGAAAAACCCCTTCTGCATTCAGTCACCTAGCATACATCTTTCTGCTCTGAAATAGTGTCGAGGCTTGGGTTTTTTTTTTGTTTGATTGTTGATTTGTTTGTTTTTTAAATGTATAACTATACAACACTGCATCTTCAAAACACTATATTTGTCTGAAACCATTCTGCCAAAAGGATTACCCAAGCCTGGAAAATGCTGAGCAGAAAACTGATGATCATAAAGTCCATCTCACACTAACTGAATGGTTTGAGTATCTATTTTTAAGAGGTCTTCTGGGAGGTGGAGTCAGGCATGAAGTCATAAATCCAAAATATGAAAATGAGTGGCTCAGCCCTGAGCATATGCAGCTGCTGTGATTGTGTGACTGTTTAGGAAGATAAGTGAAAGTATGGGATTTTTAATGCTTATACCAGGAATTTCAGCCACATTCCTTCTCCAATGTAACAGCTACTGTCTAGTTCACTACAGGCCTGTTTGGAATCTTTCCCATGGGACATGAAGTCCTGCAAAATAGTTCTACTTCCAGTGGGAAGCAGTAAGGTTCTCTTGCCGTTAACTTTGAGATTTTACTGCAATTCTTACTGATCCAATTGCTGATCTTCTTAGACCCTGCAGTCAAGGCATTCGTTGACCAAGATTCTCTCTGTCTGCAAAGAAATTACTTCAACTGCCAAATACATGGTTAATCCTTTGCAAAGATTAAAATGTAAGACCCTGTCCTGGCAGTGAAGTGCTTCTTCCTTGAATATCTACTATCTGGAAAAGGAATCTCAAAGTCCTGGAGATGGTAGGAATGATATGTACAAGTCTGTAACTCACTTAAAAACATCCCACAACTACACAACACCACAACCCACACCCCCTACCTCCCCTGCCAGGTCTTTTAAGTTGTATGAGGTTTACTTGGTTTTTTGGGGTTCTACTGGGGGGGGAAGGTTCTCCCAACAAAATGGGAAATACGCTTAATGTTACACAAGCTAATCACTATTACTATTTACAGAATAGTAGAAAAGTTGGATATCATTATAAAGGGGTTTCTTTACTACAGTACAATACAATAACAAGCTGAAGGGTGATTAGGTCTATTTTATTTCTCCATCCCACAGCGAGGGAAAAGAAAACTGCAAGAAAACCTTCATACATCAGGTTATTCAGGTCATCTAGACAAAGAAGCCAACTTAGTAAGTTTGGGTACATAAGACTTAAGAAGAGAATCCATTAAAATAGAAAGGTTCAAAGAACAGTAAGAGAAAAGGGTCAACTGTAGCTTGAAACTTTTCTTTTGATTTCTTGTTCACAGTGTTTCCTTGTACAGCAAAATGACCAATGGTACCTACATGAAGGTTAAGAACTAGATTTTGAGCTTTGTTCACATTTTAATACTTGCAAAATCTCAGCTTTGAAAACATATTTCATCTTTAGAAGCAGGGTAGTTTGACGAAATAGAAAGCCAATGGGGACTTCACTTTCCAGAATACACACTGGAATTATAGCAAGTTTTAATTCAATGTCATGTATTGACAGAGGTGACCCTAATTTACCCTATGGGAGTCCGAGTCTCAACTTGCACTAGCCAATACAGTAAACAAAACCACCATGTTCAATTCCTGAAAGATTCACAGCTCTACAGGCCCACTCTGTGAGGCTGTAAAAGGTGCTGGGTTACAGCTCCACTGCATGGAAAAAAAGGACTTGCTGCAGCAACTCAAATAATAGTAAAGTCTCAAAGAGAGATTCCCTTCCATCTCAGTCTGTTGCCCATTCCCAAACTGTACCCTTACTACCTGCCACCAGGCAAAAGTTTTTACCTCTGTAGGTATAATATTCAAAACCAGCACTGAAACAGGATTGTTGCTTTGGTCATAATCTAGCAGTGCGGTGTGGGTGGAGAGGAGGAAGAGAAAGCATGCACAGGCCAAGATCTCCACCTAGTGACAGAACTTCCACTTTGTAAAATATTAGATAAGATTACTGGCCAGAGGGGGAAAAAAAAAGAATTCCACTCCTTTACAATAATAAACTTCTAATGTAGGAATTCTGTATTACCTCAGGATCAGGAAAAATTCAGAGAATATGATCTGGTGCAGTAATTTACTTCAAACTTGTTTTAGGATTTTTTTGTTTGCTCATTTTAAAAACAATCAAGTAAAATCTTTTCTTAAATTTGTGGAAAATTTATTTGGCAAAGCACCTGTTCTAATATTCCCTAAACTAACAAATTAGATAGTAAGTTAAATATTATTTGAACCTTAATAGTTTTAAAATTGATTATTTTGGCATTATTCAACAGATGCAGGACCATGAAAAACACAGAATATGAATTCTGTGAGAAAGGAAGCATTCCTCCTACCTGAGAACAACCCTGGATGTGTACCTTTGTGCAGCCCCTGAATGAAGGAGTGCTGGGTGAAGTATAAAGATTCCTAAAATATGTCTTCAATTCTTCCAGTAGGATACATTATTCTTTCATATCTCACTACTTTTCTCCCATTCCCCATAGAGTACTGCATCATTCAAAGTGGTAAACTTGAGGCATTATCTTTGATGTGGATATCTACACATTTGTTCTGAACAATAAATCTCTCCTACAGGTAGCAGGAAGAGCATTTCAGATGAAGCTCACATCATTTACCTTCTTCTACCTTCTCATTATTGCAGTAAGCTTTCCCCCTAGTCCTGAGAAAACACCTTTCCTTGCTGTCTTTCTTCTATACACTACAAAGATCTTTCCCCAGTGCATCCTAGTCTTGGCCATCTGATCCCTTGCTCTGCTTCCCCACCCCACCTAAATTCTATGCTTTTGTTTCAAGGTATTCCATACCTTGTGCTACTCAAGCCATCTTATACACTATATATTTTCACTTACATCCAATGGACCTGTCATGTCATGTCACTCTCCAGCAGCCATTAACTTCTCACTTTTATGCTTTATCCCTAATCACTCAAATTACTTAGTTTTGTGACAACAGTATTAACTTTGTGACAACTATTAACTATTTAAAAAATAATTATTTAAACCTTATCATTTTAGCATGCCAAATAATGCTGCCTATTGCCTTGTACTTCCCATTCTGCCTTTAGATGACTCTTTCCTAGTGTCTGACACTTAGTTATAACCTAACTGAGGTAGGTCCTGGTTGTGCATACTAACACACAGAAGAACAGTCAGAGGCTAAAGCTCTAGGATACCCAGTCCCAGGAATGCTGCACACCTTTCCCAAATGATGGGTGAAGCAATGCAAAAAATGAAGCAATGACTCATGCTGAATAGTAGTGGACAACAAATAATATCTAATCCTGCAATGAGAGTGCACTAGAATTGCACTAAAAGCAGTAAAGGCATGCATTAGCTGCAACTGCTACAGCACTGAAGAAAGAACAAATAGCACAGGTGTTTCTTTTTTAAAGCAACACTTTTTTAATAGCATTGCAGACTGTTTACACAGCTTTAAAGTAAAATGCAATCACTGTATGAAGGTACTGCTTGATAGTTAGGTGCTGTGCAAAAGGATAGTTATGTCTGCTTTCAGAAAAGTTGTGTTGAAATACATTGCATGTAAATAGGAAGCTATATGCTCAGACAACTGGTTACTCTGGCTCCCTTTCTACTGATAAGATTTTAAGCTGCTATTCTACAACAATATTTTCATTCAGCTTTTAACAATTTAAAACCCCCTGCTGCTGCCAATATCTTTCGCGCCTGGAATGTCAGTAATCAGTGTTGTTCTACAATCCATCAACACAGTTGGGCTGATACATGCCATAGTTATTTGGACAAAAAGAACATATTTGGAAAAAAAACCCCCTGAATATTTGAAAAATGTATCCTATTTTACAGTTGAATAAGCTCCACCTACACTATACTCCTGTGCCTAAGCTTACAGAAGCTACCTAAAAAGAGAAATAACAGATATTATTTCTAAAAGAAAGGGTAAAAGTCCCAATTATTTACACAATTAGCCAGTATGAGCAGTTTAAATAAACATAGACATGCATATAAAACTCTGTATTATACAACTACAATTATATCTACATACATGTATGTAGACATGTCATATATTTTATAACATATAAAACATATTAATGTGGAATTTTATTCTGTTAATATTCATCTCACCAGGCAGGTTAGTTTTGGTATTTTAAAGATGAAACTATTTCTCTTGTGTGCCAGAATAATTGAGATATTTTAAAACCTTTCTCTGAGACAATTTGAGCTGCAATGACTTAGCACTATTCCCTGAAAATAAGCTTATCAGAAAGCAAGGAAGTCTATTCTTCAGGAGAATATATGCTGTAAAAATAAACACATCTTGTTTTTCCAGAAGGAATTTTGTCAAGAAGTGCTCAGACCAGTTCTGAATGAGCAGCTGTGGCATAGTAGAAATGGCACTTGGACATCATTCTTCCCAGAGAGACGGCTGCAGTTTGGGAGTGGAGATGACTTACCTTGGAGCTCACTGGACACAACTCTGGTTTTCATTCACAAACATTCCTGCAGTGGTCCAAGGCAGGCAGTCAGGAAGCACTGTGGTGGTGAGGCATCCCTGCTAGGGTCAAAGGCAGATCCCAAAGGTACCCAGCTGTTCTGCAAAGGCAGTTAGCCCACTCAGGGTACAAAATTAAGGCAGCTGCCTGCTTCTGGCAGTTACTCTGAAAGCTTATATTTGTGCATCATACTGCTTTGTACCTCGCACAAGTTCCTCCAGAATTTACAATCAGAAGAATCAGATAATCTGGGTCTTTTCCTCTAGATCCATTTATCTTCTTGTGCATCCAACACTTGAAACAAAAGTTCATCTTAAGCACAACTTTAACTTAGAAGTTAAAAAATAAACCAAAGCAACCAAAAAATAACAACAACAAAAAAAAAAAACCCCAATGCATAAAAAAAAACCAACCCAAAAAAACCCACCCCAAAACAACAAACCTTCCACCACTACTTAAAGGCATAGCAACCTGGCTTTATACTCTTAAAAGTCCATTAAGCTCTTGATGAGAAATTAGCTATTGTGATGCCATCTTTAAAAGCAGTGCTTTCAGTCTGCCTGGAAGAGATACAGATTTACTGGTGAATGTTCTCAGACTGACTTAATAAAATATAAAGCAAATAAAACTGCATTTTTATTTCAAAATAAGTAATACAAAGCTTACATTATACTTTGTCAAAATGGCATCTTCAAGAGGTAATGACTAATACCCTCATGGTGAGTTAAACTTCCTTAAAAATAAAGCCAGAATAAATAGTATCTAGAAACCTCAGCGGGTCAACAACAACAAGCACCACCTATATAAAAACATTTACATTGCATTGACTAAGCATCTTTTTCCCCAAACAGCATTGTGTTATGAGCTAGATTAACCTGATGAACTAAATCAATCTGGTTTCCATTTCTACAACCAATTTGTTTTCTAAACTATGTTTATCCTGTTGCATAAACAAATCCTTATTATAACCACAAAAGCAGCTGCTTCAGTTTCTGTGGTAATTAGCCAGTTGCATATGTTTCACCTGCTCAGGCATTTCTTTTCCACATGCTAGAATTCATAGGTATGGCAGAGGCCATACGTATTCAAACAGTGTAGGAAAAAAAGGAGACATTAAAGTTTCACCCACAGCACACTTCTGTCTTGTGCCAACACTGGTTCCACTGAGGGCTTTTTTCCCTATCTATAAAGGAGAAATAAGATGCTTGCAGAAGAAAGTGTGTCACTTAATTACTAATTTTAGCTTTATTTTATGTGTACATTTGTACATTTCTATCAGGTTCACAAAATGTAAAACTTGTTATCAGAGTGTTTCACACAGAAGTCGACACAGTTTTATGGTTACTTATAAGGACATGCAGTAAGCTACGGAAAGTTCATGAAAATATTTTAACAGCAATTTTTAATCAAATAAATGAGCACAAGGAATTGTGTTTGATTTGTAAATTCTGTATACAAGCTACTTTGAAACACTTTCTATCACAAAAAGTAAGAGACATAAAAACTACTTAAAGGCTCTTGAAATCTTACAATTGGACAAATGTGCCACTGTGCCTCCATTCTAAAGTACGGAAGTGAAAACTGCACAGAAGAAAGTTTTACTTTAAATAAATGTCCAACTGTTATTGCTGCTTTTCAAAGAACCTGAACACTTACAGTGAAAACTTAGAACTAAACAAACAGCTCAATGGACATGTTTAGATCTTTACTGCAATTAAAATGCAAAAGTTAAGTACAAAAGTTTCTCAAAATGCTGTGGTTTGATTTTCTGTTTGTTTCTATATGCACATAAAGAACTGTACACAAACAGGGAAATAAAAAAGTTGCTAAAAATAATAGTATACAGTATTTACAGTTTAAATGTCACCCTTTTTTGTTTGTTTTGTTAATTGGAGCTAAACTGTTACATGAACATGCAATACATCCACAACTCAAAATTAATACCTTTGAGTGTAATATAGTCCTGTAACAACATAAATCAACTTACACGTTAAATCATTCTTCTCCATTCTTGCTGTCATTCTTGCTGTCATTCTCCATTCTTGCTGTCTTTGAGTTTCAGAATAATGCCTACATCATGACCCTTTAATTTATGTAACTTCAAGTGAAAACACGAACATCTATTTCTAATACAAATTTACATAATGCATTCTATTCACAAGACACTTTATAGAGAGATATTATTGTGCATTGTGTATGACCTACTGTGTATGATGAAAACCAGAATTAGAGGGTCCCAATTTTGTCAGGGGACTAATAGATCCTTTTTACATTTATCATTTTTAAAGATTCTCAAATTTCCTTTTTCCTCTCCTTATTTGCTCAGCCAAATCCAAATGGTTATAATGCTGATTGTATTTGTAAAGCTTACAGTACAAGTGTTATGGGTATCAATACAGATGTAAAATACTGTAGCTTTTTTCTAACTGTAAATCAGGTATCTACCTACAATGGTTTCTGTAAGCATTCCTGAAGAATTACATTCTATTCTGTATATTGCCACAGTGAAAAATTGAGTTGCATAAATCCTGATTACTCTCTAAGCCCACAAAATATTAAGCCTTTAAAACTTCTTTGTCTGTATAAAATCTTAGCACATTTCAAACTACTAAAATCTCCTATATCCACCTAATTTTAAGAGGTTTTAGATTTTTAGCTCCAAACGCCTCATCTGTATACCTTATATTGATGAATAATCCAGAAGTATATTATATAATGGTGATATTTTTAAATACCTGAATTAAACTTAGAAAGTTAGATCTCATCTCAAAATGCTATTTATAGCAATCTAATATTATGTATTTTATTGAAAATATCTCTTGAGTATTTACGCTGCCTTAGAACTGCTTGGTGGTTTGGGTTTTTTTTTCCAATTCACAGAAGAAGCACGAAAGGACATGCAATCCATTCCCTTTAACAACTGACAAATCTTACTGGTATTCACACAGTAACTTCCTAAAACATTCAGTAACTACATGATGAACAACTAGAAGTGAAAAAAATGTGTTCCTGAAAGAAAACTTCTTTACAACATTACTCCAGTGTCTAATAGTTTTTATACCTGCTATACTGGGAGAACACCCCAAGCAGTAGTTTATCCTTCCAGATTTAGAAACATCTCTGTGATTACATTTAAACTTAATGCACAAACTGATTTCAAGTATAAGTCTAGGAACAAACATGGGGAACAGCATGTTGGTAGGACACAGCCTCTTTAACCTACAAGGTACCCAATGGTATGCACTCAGGTTAAAGTCTACCTTCTATGACAACTTCATTTTCACCAAAGAATGTGCAGTTAAAGTGAGCATGTCCTGTGAGTAGGACACAAACTAACACCGCCCAGCTGAAGATTTCACTGCTGTGACAGAGCACAGAATAGTTTTCCTGCTGACTTTAAAGGTTGTGGTGGTGGTGCCCAAGGCATGACCAAATATTTGATTTTAAATGCAATACAAAATTTCAGCTGCATTGAATTCACCAGTACACAAAGAACACTTATTCCTTCTGAAGTGACAGCTGAACAGTTGAAGTCTTTTTACCATGGGCTGCTCCCAGTCCAGAAGTTAAAAAAATAATTCAAAAGGTATTCTGTCAGTGTGCTGAGGTAGCTGCATGGTAAATTCTGGTTAACTAAATAAAATTATGTTCCAGCATTTATATGTGTAACATTCCACTATAATTTATGAACAACATTGAGAATCTCATTTCATCTTAAATTGTCGGAATTAGATTAGGCTGCAGTTGCCATCCTAACAACTAATATTCATATTTTTCTCCTTAACTGAAATACACATATGATAAAAAAGCTTATTTCTAGGAACAGAAGAGTGGCTGAAAAAAATTCTCATGCTCACAGTTGTTTTTCTAAGCCTTATTAGAGTCACACACTGGGTCTTTTTTGGCCTTGATTCATCCACACTTCATTAAACCCAGGAATACTATTGTGTCTGCTTATGTGGAATTACACAAATGTGAGGTTGAATGGCTGAGTATGAAACCATGCGGCTTAATACACTTATAATATTCAGATTTAATGAAGAGAAGGCATTATTAGAGTATGCTTAGTGCATGAAATACATAAATTAAAACAGGAAATAACAATTAAATCACTTCTTACACTTATTAGATCTCCATTAGAGCTTCCACCAAATGGCACTATATACACCTCTCCCCCCAACAGAATTCAAATACAGCTTGCAAGCAAAATAAATATCTACGTGCAATATGTTGAAGAGGGAACATTATTGCCATTAGAGCAATAAAACAGTGTACTTCAAAAGCAGAAAGCTACTTTACACAAAATCAGGACTACTCTCTTTGGTCCACGTTGAACGTTCAAAACTGGTTAAATTATTGGTTCCTTTAAAAAACTGTCAAAAGCAAACTTAAAATTATATCACTAGGTACACCGATTAATTTCATAAACTCTAAATTAGCCACAAAATTAAAGACAATAATTATTTAGAAGACTTTTTTCCTGCAAGATAGGTTGGGAATTTTTGATCTGGGGAATAAGTCAGGCCAACTGGAGCAGTGACATATGTTCCTTAGCTGCCTCCAAAGGTAAGAACTACAAGATCAGCTACCTCGAGTGTATGCATACCAATGCACACAGCCTGGGGAATAAAAAACAGGAGGAACTGGAGCTCTGCATCTGGAGAGAAATTTATGATATCACAGGAATAACTAAAACATGAATGCTCACATGACCTGAGGATTGTGATGGGTGGCTATAGGCTGCTTTACAGAGGCAGAGGAAAAGAGAAGGAAGAATTATACTCTGTTTTGAGGAAAACCTTGAATGTATAGAAGTCAGCTACAGCAAATGCGGAAATCCTATCAAATGCTTCCAGTTCAAGATTAGAGTGGTCATCTTCAAAGCAATCTTACCATAGGCATCTGCTACTGATCTCCAAGCCAAGACAAGGCAGCCAATGGAAAAATATTTGTATCACTTAAGCAAGCTTTGGGCCAACAGAAGCTGGTTCTTATGGGTGACTTCAACTACCCATATATATGCTGGAAAAACAATACAGCAGCTCATATGTCATCCATCAAGTTCCTGGAATGCATAGACAACTGCTCCTTATACAGGTGCCAACCAGGAATGAGGCACTGCTGGACTTCTTGCTACTCACACACCAACAAAACCTGCTTTGTAATAACAGTTAGCTATATCCTTAGCTGTAGTGATCACAATATTGTGGAGCTTGGTATCCATTATCACTTGTCAAGCACCTCGCTATGCAAAAAAGATGTGGACAGGCTGGAGAGGGTCTAGAGAAGGGCCACAAAGGGAAGTCTGCTGTGTGAGGAGAGGCTAGGAGAGCTGGGTTAGCACAGCCTTAAGAAAAGAAGGCTCAAGGAGAGACCTTTATCTACAAAGAAGATGAAGACTCCCTTTTTACAAAGAGTTGCATGGAAAAGATGAGGGGTAAGGGGTACAAGATACTCTTGAGAAGATTGAAGTTGGACACAAGAGGAAAATTTTTCACAATGAGAACAATCATCCAGAGGAATAATGTACCCAAGGAAGTGGTGCATTCCCCAGTGTCAGACACTTGTAAGATTCATCTGGAGAGAGTGCTGGGACATCTTGCCTAGACTGTGCTTTTACCAGTAAAGGTTGGACCAGGTGATCCTTGAAGTCCCACCTGCTATTCTCTGGTTCTATGATCACATTAAAAATTGGAAGTGTGTAGAATGTGTGGAACTTTAACCATAACAGCTTCTAACAAAGCAGTAGAAGCTTCTTCACATTGAATATGATATTCAGTATTCCCTCTCCTCCAAAGATTAAATTGTGTTGACGCATTATTTGTTCTTCACTAGAAATTAATCATTAACAATACAGAATGTGCCTAGTGATACAATGCAGAGACAGGCAGAACTATTTGAAGATACTGCTAAGATATCTTGTGTGGACATCTGCACAACACTGTATTGTCCAAAGGGAACCAGAGTACCATTGGTGCCATTCACACACAAGATATCTTTGTAGCCTAATAACAAGAGGAAACCAACCAAACAAACAACAAAAAAAAAGCACACAAAAAATCACCACAAAACCCCACAAAACCAAAACAAAACCAAACCAAAAATAAAACCAATAAAGCCAAAACCAGTTACCTGAAATAATTTTCTCTTTCTTGGAAAAGTTATTTCAATTGCTAGCATCCATAAGGTATCAAACACACTGCAAAAACATTATTCATATATAAACACATACACATATGTATACATTGCACTGACTAGAGCACATGGAGTGAAACTTCAAACTATCATAGACATAAGGCCACTTACACTTCCTTCTACTACTGGAGTTATCATGCAGTTAAGTTCATATTATGATCAAATACTACTTCATTGACAACCTATCTGTCCTCATATATTCCTCACAGGAAATAGTTAAAAACAATTTTCCATCAAATACTTCTCTTTAAAGCCACTTAGGCATTACATTGTCTGCCTATTCACTGTGGCAAGGCAATACAGCCATATAAAGCAGAGCCAACTAAGCACCTAACAGTTTTGTAGAAGTTATTACAATGATAAAAATTATTTAGCAGAAGGCATAGCTTAACATTTGCAAAGATCTCTCCTTTTCAAAGGGGGAAGGTTATAATGGCAACCATTTCACTGGCACTGCAATTAAAATGATGAAGTTCATCAAGAAAAGCTTTGTGTATGCATTTCATTAATAGCAGTGTTAGAGTTTAACTTGGTGAAAGACAGCAAGCCATTGATCAGTGGTAGCACAACAGCTTCTTGCAATGAAGAAGAATCAGGATGCTCCAGGAAACTGGAAAGTAGGAAGAAGTTGCAGTGTGAGTTAAAGTCAGGAAGCAATCTAAATTACTAAATACAGTGCTTCATGAAACACTTGGGTTTGATCCAGACAAACACTTTCCAAGTTGTCAGACAAATGTTTTAATGTCTGTTGAATAAGACATTATATCAAATAACTAAATTAATCAGAAAAGAAACCAAAAATACAACAAAAATGAAGATATAATTTGGTGGTGTTTTAAATCCTCTCCCCTAAAATATATATGTAACAAGGCACATTAGGAGAAATATATTCAATTATTTTATTATTCAATTTGACTTGAACACCTGAAACTATTTTTCTCATAATTTAAGACAATGGGGAGAAGTTTAAATTGCCTTTTACAGATGTAATAATTTCATTGTCTACTAAAGTGCAATGATTGTTATATGCCAAAAAGCATCAGCACAAAACAAAAAACCACAGACCAAAAAAAACCCCCAAAACTATGAAAAATACACTTTTTGAAGACATTAAAAAGGAATGTATTCAGCCACTTTTTAAAGCAATTTAAAGACAAAAATAACACTGAAAAGATTTATAAACCTGTATTTCACCTTGTTCCCTTCAAAGACATAACTCTCTACATTTTCCAAAGATGATTTATATACTTCAAAAGAAAACAGATAATAATAGTATCCTTAGCACTTAAAAAACAACCAATCCAAAACAGTTTATGTGAAATGAAATAAAGGCAGACAGGCTAATTAATTATAACATTTTAAAGCACTAGAAAATATGACTGGATTGCAAGTTATATTTTAGCCATATTCTTTTACTTTTGCAGTTGGTCCCAGTGGCTTCAACAGTCCTGAAAGTCTTTTTGGCATCTTAACAACATAACTTTTCAGCAATTTACTCTTCCTGCCAGCAGTAAAAAGTAACTGCTGAAAAGCATTCAGTTGAGGAAAGATCTAAAAGATGCTTTATTCCTCACACAGAACTTTGTGCCCTTTAAATTTTGTGTTTCATAAATAACTAGACTTAAAATTTCTATTCACTCCAAAACATTTACATTTAAGACATTTCACATGCACAATACTGTTCCTTTTAGACTAGAAAAGCACAAACTCTACTGAAAACTAAGCATTTGAAAGTTACAGGTATCTTAATCTTTCCAAAGATACAAAGTGTTCAGAAACAAGGTAGTAAACACATTAGTGCTGCCCCACTTTTAAAAATTTTGGTGTATAGTAACTATTTTAAACTTAACATTTTTTGTTCGTTAGAAAACCAGCAGATCATATTTTTATCCCTTTCCATTTTCCTCATAGGTGTATTCTCTCAAAGTGTGTTCTTTACAGAATACATGTAGGGTTATGAGTCCTACCAGTGCTTAAATAAATACAGAAAGCATATTACTAACAAGTAACCTTTCTGAGACTGCCATGAGCCCTTCTACATGTAGTGCTAATTACATTGGTGCTAAAAGGGTTGCTAAAGCTGTCATTCTTAAACCCCAAAATTCATCTTTGAAACAGACCTAACAGTTGTTCAGTTGCTTTGAATGCTGAAGACGTTTGATTTAAGAAAACTGATTCTTGTTGTTTCCCTGCACATATCTTCAATTTAATTTTTTTTTTTACATTTTTGCCAAAGAGATTCTGTTAATACAAAAGTCAGTTGCTATTTCACCTGAATTTAAGTGTATGCTCACAGCATCCTTGTACAACTATGACTTCAAAGCCTACTCAGCCAACAGTTAAGAATTAAACTCCAAATTTGGCAGGTACAGAAATTTTCCAGAGCATCCCTTTATTTTATTACAACACTATTAAGAACAATGATCCCATCACTCAGCATTAACCTGACTGGTGGCTATTCAAGGTGCTTTATCTCAACTTCGCACACAAGGATTGCACCTTGCCTATGACTGAGGCACGTAAGGCGCAGAGCAGAAGTACAACAGTTCAGACACTAGAGGACAGTCTGTTCATTTGACTGAACCTCTAGCTTTGTAGTGCATGTTCCACATAGCTTCCTTTCTCTTCCACTAGATTCAAGTTCGGAAGCTGGTGAACCCATTTTCAGGAAGCTTCTCCTCAGATTAAGGATTTCTTTAAATTAGTTGATTTTTCCCCCTTCTACTTAAGTCTCAAAGCGTTGCAAGAATTCTTGAAAATGATATAATTAACGTCAGTACTGTCTGTCCGACACCAAAGACAAGAGCTTCTAAGGGAGCCATATTCTTTCCTGCTACTCTGTAAATTCCAGCCACTGCAGCACCTAAGAATCACAAGAAAAACAATGATCAAAACACAGTAAAATCCAAATATAACAAATTATTTACTATGTCTATGCATCAGCTAATTAAGGAACATTCACAAGCTCTGCATTACTTCATGGCATTATAGAATTATTAGCCTTGCTTGTATTTCTCTAGTTACACAAGTCCTTCAGGAATGATTTTCCCAACTGAACCAGATTAACTTTTACAATATCAGTTTGATTTAAGAAAATTAAATCTTGTCATTGCCCTGTAGACATCCTCAAAAGTTTGGCTGAGTTTGTTTTGGGCATTTTGTTTGGCTTTGTTTTGAGAGATTTTTTGGTAGGTTTTCTTTTTTGGGGGGAGGGGGGTGGTTTTGTTATTTTCTATTTTTTTTGTTTTTTACATTTTTGCCTTCTGCTAATTTGAAATGCAAGAAATCCACTAAAACCTGACTGAGTTCAAAGTGTGGTTTAATTGTGCCTGCATAGGCAGACAGGGATAAGACAAGTCAAACTGCTGGAGTCTACAAAATAGCTGCAAACAATTACAAATTTCTTAGCTTCATGTAACATTTCAGTTGAATAACCTGGTCATAGTGTGTCAGTTTAGACTTAAAGTACCAAACTGTTAACAAATATTTAACAAGTCATTCAAAATATGAAAAGTATCAAAGTATTGCATTGTTATCCATGAATGTGTATGACCGGATCTATGTGTATGTACCCATGAATATGATTGGTGAGCTCTCTCACCAATTCCTCACCAATATGAAATGGCCAGGATAAACCAGAAACAAAATACTGTACTGTAAACAAATCCGGGTGCTACTAACTCCCCTCTACTTTCACATACTGAATGTCTTACATGCATTTGGAGAACAAAAGTCACAGAGCAAAGGTACAGCTGTGATATCTCGGAGCAAACGCAATCTTTGTATCCATCAGTCAAAACAATAATGTGCTAATAACAAATAATATTTTCTGCTCAAACAACTTCTGACACTTTTAAAGATACTAATGCACTCAGAAAAGAAATACAGGCTTGTATACAGCTGTGTCCACAGGTAAAAATGTTACTGAATCCAAACCTCAAAAGTTCATGTAAAATGAAGCTTTCATTTAATACTTTCTGAACCAGTGTTTTCTATACAGTGCTTGCTTTCCTTGCCTACAGAACAAACATTAAGTTTGCCATTTTTTTTCAGAATGATTTTTTTTTTTTTCTGAAGACCAAACCCAAAATTTAATTATAAGCTTTCAGTATGTCTGGTCTCAGATGCTATGTAAGCATAATTAAATGCTTCCAAAGATCACAGAGACTTTTTCAGGCTCAAACTGAAAAGCCACCACCATTTCTTTTAAATTATAGGCAAGAGTTAAAAAAAATGGAATTTCCTTGTTTTTGCAAAGTAACTAACAGAAATAGTCTGCTGAAGTGATCAAAAACCCATTAGTAACATGGAAATACATGAAGTCCCAACAGATTTTCTGGAAGTACAATTTGTATCTGAGCCATCTGTTACTTAAAAAAACTAACACCTCATATTTACAAATGTTTTAAGAAGAGTAGAATTCACTAGTTATTGTGGCTATAACAGCATTAGCAAACACTCTTAATCAGACTGTTAGGTGAGCTATTGATTTATTGTTGTGGTCTTGTTTTGGTTTTGTTTTTAAAAACCCAAACCATATCCTATGAAGTGTATTTTGTCAACAATATCTCACCAAAAGGGCAGCCTTATGATATTTCACTCAGTTGCCTTGGATAAACTTTTCTCTTTGTTCTGTGACCATCTGCTGTCAAAAATTGAAAGAGATACTTTAGATTGAGCCCGATACTGATATTAAAATTACTTTGGTGATTGAATTCTGAAAGTGAATTGAAATTGGCTGATGTGGGATACCAGAATTCGATGCTATTAGTTAATCGACAATGGAAATTTCTGGATTCTTGAGAAAACATTGAGATATTCTGGAAAATAACAATAATAAAAACATTAAGAAGCAGTAGCTTAATAATTATGTATTTATGCTCTTCAACTGTGTGCAATGCACCCTGGAATGCATAACCCAGCACAATTGGCATAAAGCCAAAGTATAGTACAATAGGCCAATGAGGGAAATCAGAATTTGTCACCAAAAAGGAGTGTGCTTGCAGAAAGGAGGAAGGCCAGACCCTTCTGGATAAAATAAAGCTAAAATACCTGCCTCAAACTGCCTGACATTAATCTGATCTTTGTTGGGTTTGAGGGGTTTGATGTTTTGTTATGTTTTGAGGTTTTTTTGGTTGGCTTTTTTGTTTTGTTTTGGGGGAGGGGAGGGAAGGTTGGCAGTACCTACTACTATTCAGTAAATTCTTTATAACTTTTTTGATAACATTAAGTTCCATAATTTTTCAAAGCCTATGTTCTGGGTTCAGCAGTAGCAGTCATTTCTCTCCTTTTCTTAGTAGCTGGTTCAGTGCTGTGTTTTTGACTTTCAGCCTGGGAACAACGCTGATAACAAGGATGTTTTTAGTTGCTGCTTAGCAATGTTTACTCTGACCAAGGACTTTCTGAGTCTTATTCTCTGCCAGGGAGAAGGAGAAGCCAGGAGGAAGCAGAGACAGGACACCTGACCCAAACTAGCCAAAGAGGTATTTCACACCCCAGCATGTCACGCCCAGTATATAAACTGGGGGCAGTTACCTGGAAGGGTTAGATCACTGCTCGGGTCAGGCTGGGTATCAGTTGGTGGGTGGTGAGCGGTTGTATTCTCTTCCCTTGTTAATTCCCTTATCATTATTATTATTGGTGGTAGCAGCAGTGATTTGTGTTATACCTCAGTTACAGGACTGTTCTTATCTCAACCTGTGGGAGTTATGTTTTTTTGATTCTCTTCCCCATTCCTCTGGGAGCAGGGGGAGAAGGGGGGGGAGGAGGGAGTGAGCGAGCAGTTGCATGGTTCTGGGTTGCTGGCTGGGCTTAAACCACGACAGCCTAGAAACTGAGAAGTTTGCTGCTCTGCTATATGCTGGTGAGAAGATCCCTAAAGGCCAGACAGTTTGAAAGCTCTACTTGAGCAACATTAAACTTGCACTACTTGATAATCTATACAATGCATTCGTTCACCTACAGAAATGATGGAGACAACTGGGAATACAAAATGCAAATTGAAGCCAGCTTGCTATTTCAGTTTCTTAAACACTGGTGCAGGCATATCTAAACAATTAAATATTTCAACCTGCATCCCAGTTTGCAACATAACAGCTATTAAAAATACTCTCTTTAATATTTTATCACCATAATTTGTCTCCAGAAGCTCCCCACAGAATTTCTATCAGTATGAAGTAATTCAGTGCTGTCTAGAAATAAAAATACCTGAAAGTAAAAGTATTTGGCTCACCACACTGCAAATGCTCTACACAAAAGCTTTGGGACTATAACGAGTCTACAGTCTAAGCTAAGAAATTCAGGTGAGTTTACACATAAACAGTACTACTTACTTTTTAAATGTTTCAACCTTCAAAACAGAACACTAAACATACTATTGTGTTGCTCCTCTTTTTATGCACAGATAAAAGACACAAGTACTTTAATTTGAGTAACACTGAACGTAGACCTTTCCCACCACAGACTTTCTTGGTCTTCCAGAAATCTTTTTTTGGATGTCCCAGCATCACATTTCCTGTTTTCAGTTCTTAAGAAATGCTCATGTGTGGTAGACTTTGTAACTGGGCCACTGCCATTTTAATCATAGCACAAAAATTGGCATAACATGTAATGTAAGGCACTGAACTGGTCCCACCTCACCTTAGGAAAAAAAAAAAGCAGAGCTGTACTGAACCATACTATGTTATGATGGACATTCTTCTAGGCTGACAAATATACAGCAATTTAAACAGCCTTTTGTGGAAAGTCTTAATGAAACTATGAATGAAATTTGCATTTTTATTTAATCTTGAAAACCAACAGGCAAGGAGTTTCAGTAGCAATAAGAAATAATCTGTCACAAATCACTTGTGTATATGAGTAATCTGAATTAATACCACTGTTCTGGTCATCTGGGCAGTACACAAAAATGGGAATGAAAGGCAGAAAGGCCTGCCTACAAACTATACGAGGATTGCTAGATTTACAGCTTCTTACTCTCAAAGGTCTTTCATTTGTCAACCACACTGAAGATATTTGGGCTGAAACTACTGCTCAGGTTAACACAGGCCCTGTTCAATCCATTTATTTTAATATTGAGAACTCCTTACCAGCCTTCTTACAGACAATAACTACTTATTTTCTCCCCCACAAACAGAAAACTCACCATGCTCCTATTTGCCTGGGAAAGCTACTGTAGTCTGTAAGTTAGATAAGCTGGATACGATGAAGCCAAAGTGTCCTACTGATCCTATGGCATTTATTTCAGTATTGATATGGGTAATGAAATTTCTTATGAAAGATGGGGAAAACAGTATCTGATATCAATAACTCTAGATGAAAACAGCAGCATTTCCTCAGAACATTCTTGGCAACATCACTTGTGTTCCGCATTTGGTCAGGTGCAACATTTCTGCACTTCACTACATAGAATATCAATTATTAAACATTGCAGAAAGCTCAAGTTTTAACTGCAGCTCTGTGAACTTTACTGCAGATTGCTTCAGCAGAAAAGCTGGTTAGCAACTTACCTGTGGATACAACCGCAAGAAATTAAAAACTATTTAAAGTGTATCTTAAGTGGTAGGCATTTGCCTAACACCATAAGAAACTGTAACAGATGCCCTTGTCAAAGAACATTTTACCTTGAAAACAGCACAGCTGGGAGGTATGAGGTAGAGGGGTCTATTGGCCTTCCTCTCTCTTTCCTCCCTCCCCCAAATAAAGTAGAAAGTAACATTATGTCTAACCCAAGCCTGGAAAGTCCTTTCAAATTCATGAGCCACATGTAACTTCCCCAACAAATGGATTTTCTTAGCTGTAAATCACTACCTACATTGTACCTTTATTTCTTTTAAAAGAGCAACATCCTATCCAGTTGCAATTTAAAAACCTCCAGAAGGCCCAATGAAACAAGCAGGAATTCAGCCTGGCAACCAATAGAATCAGGACCTCATTTCCTAAAGAAACTCATGGCTGTAAGGGTACTAAGAGATGATCAGAAATCTCTGCCAAAAAAAAAAAATCTGCAACAGGAATGGTAGGACACAACCACCCTTCCTGGTCCCAAACAGATCCTACCTGCTGAGCATACACCTTCTGAATAGCTTGGTACCAAATGTGCAAAATCAAAGAGCAGGATGATTTCTACACTCCTCTGACAATTTATAGTAGGTATCTTTACACAACAAAACAGCAACTCAACCGTCATTATCATTAGAATAGCTATACACTTAAGGAAAATTCCTTAATAAACAATTAAATTACTAAAAATCAAGAAAAAATAGGAAAAAAAAAAAGAAAAAAGAAAAATTGATTTGTGGGTTTGTTTTTTTTTTGTTTGTTTGTTTTGTTTTGTGAGTTTGGGTTTGTTTGGGCTTCTCCTCACCATTTAGAAATTAGATACAAAACAAGAAAGAAACACAAAACAAGAGACAGACTTACTGGTTATCATTGCTCCTGTTACAGAACCCAGAAATCCAATGCTGACCACAATGACAGAGATCAGTCTCCCCTGCCTATGCCTCTGCAGCATCACAAACATTAATACTCCCACAGCACCATGGACAAAGAGGGAGGAGAAGAGAGCCCAGAGGAAGACCCAGTACCACATCTCTGAAAGAAAGCAGTCAAATAAAGGGTTAATAGTTCATAAACAAGAAGTTTACAAGTAAGAAACTTTAAAACATTGTATACACCACCAACAAGAGAAAATCAACAGCAATACTATTTCTGTCTTAAAAAGAATCAATGTGATAATATCAGCATATGTCCAAGACACCTTCCCCTTTTAGCTGTCTGTCATAAAGCAGTAACTACTATGATCAAAAAAAATTATAAAAAAGGATTCAGGCACCATTTTAATCCAAATGCATTATTAAAGAAGCCCATCATTCTTTTAATTGTTAATTGCAATTTCTCACTAGGTATTGTAAGTACGCCTGCAGAATGAGATACTCTCTAGAACAAAGACTGAGTGAGGAAAAAAGGGAAGAATTGTTTGGGTTGGTTGGTTTGGTTTTGTGGGCGCTGTTTGTTTTAACAACAATAGACAGCATCAGGTAACATGAAATGAGAAAACCGAGATTAAAGACTTTGGTTTATCTACCCGGGAGCCATAAGAAGAGTGTTCCATCAAATTAGCTTCAAAGGCACAAATAAAAACACTACAATTTTAACAAGAAATTTTAACACATCTAACTCCTTGCTTCTAATCACTTAGCAGAGAACTTCATAGAGACAAGTAGTGATTACTATTTAAATTACTAAGCAAGGACAAGAGATCATGAGAATGTGTGGAGTACAAACATTTCTCTGAAGACTGCCAGACAGGAACATTATCTTCAAAGAAAAGAGCAGAAACTATCAACGAAGCTACATAAGAATTAAAGAATCTTTCTCACTTGGTGGCAATTTTCTAAGACTCACTATAACTCAGAAGGGTGGGGAAATGCAACAAAAGAAGGGTTTGGGTTTTGCCAACTTAGCTATAGCACATATCAATCATCACAAAATTCACAAACTGGGGTACATTTTCCTGACTGACATAAGCCCAGAAAACTGTCATCAATTCAGGATTTTTGTGCTGCAGTTTCCCCTTAAATATATATATATATATACACACACACACAGCTTCATTATAACAGCAGGATAGTTATAGATTATGCCTGATAATTATTGCAGCTTGATTTACATCAGTCATTTGAGGAGAAATATGACTCAATTAGATAACTTAAAAAATACTTAGCAGCTCAAAGAAAATGTGCCATGAAAGGATGCTGAGAAAGAACGGCTGCTACACAGTAACTGAAGTCCTTTTAGTCCAGTATCAATATTATATGTATATCCATACTACAGAGTTTTAAGACTTTTCATTTAGCAGTAGCTAACACTTCCCCTTTCACACAGGCACAAAAGGCAGAACTAAAGGCTCTCATAAGAGAGCAGCAAGGAATATGGTAAAACTACATTCAATTAATACTTCAGCTGTATGATTATGGCAGCCTACATTCAGTAGCCAGTTATTCCAAAGCAAACGGCCAATATATAAATATGCTATGGGAAGGAGAAGCAATGATCTTGATACTATCTCTTGGCAAAAATGTCTGAAGAACAGTCCCAGGACACTGCACTTTTAGTCAAGTCTCTTCTAAAATGCCATTGCAGCTTTCAAGTTTGAAATGGAACCAAGAAGTCTGTTGGAATCTGATTCTGTCAGACACCATCATTCCCTGTAATTTCCACAGGCTTTACTAGGCACTGCATCAGCTTTTAGGAAATCATCCTTTGTGTTCATTGTCAGTCCTCATCAGGTGGAAAAGACAACTGATTTCTAGTCTTAGGAAGATTTCTTAGACGACTGTATTTTTAGAAGAAGGTGAAAGATTATGGGAAGGCTAATTATTCCTGGGTAAGAAACCAAAAATACTTACAAACCCTTACACAATGAAATAGCTTCATTGAGAGTAACTATCTTTTGTCTTATTTACGTTCCAAATAAAACTCAAGGAAAATTATCATCACCCTTCACTTTATATTTAGAGCAGGAGACATGGGAATAGAAACAGCACCAAATGTCCTGTTGGATAAAGAAATAAAAACATGAGGGGTTTGGTATGTGCTTTATTTTCCTCCTTCTTAAAAGGCACACACACTGAATGCATTCAAAAGGAAATTAGGGAACATCCAGAAATATTCCTTTTTCCACACAAATGCAGCTGTAGCATTTAAATAAACCGGCAATAAACTACCACTTCAGAGCGGCTTAAGTGTCCAAGTCAACAGCATTATAATGTCAGTGATGCAAGAAATACAAGTAGTGTTACACACACCTGCAATAACCCAGTACCTTATTATAAATAGCCTACAGTTTTGCCAAACTGACTGTAGATGCTAAAAATTGTAGGTGTTCACTTCAGAAGAGTTGGAGTTAAATAGAGTGGATGGAGGAAACACCATGTCCAGGGGTATAAAAGGGAGGAGGAGAAGAAACTTTATTTGAGAGACAGAAGGAATAGGGATACAGGCCTGTGATATGCCTATCTGCAGAAGGCAGCTGGCAGGGTGGGAGACACAGCAAGCAGTGGAGTTAGCTGTCTTTATCCTGTAAAAGAGCAAATTAGAATCAATCCTAATTTGGGTTGGAAGGGACATGAAAGTTTGTCACGCTTAACATGGGCAGGGACACCTTCCACTAGACCAGGTTACTCAAAGTCCCATGTTTCATTTGGAGGTGCTTTCTATTTGAAAACTTCATCAAGGTCATATGCTTTAGATTATCTATTCTCTACCAATTCACATACCTAAATTTGTTAAAAGAATGTGCCTGAAAAGCTTTCTTTTACAAAGTTACTAGACAAGGTACAAGCAGAGAGACTAGAGGGGGTCTTTCTGTCCTTCCCCTCCCCTCACACACATTCTTGCTAAAAAATCTATTCATCTACTGCAATAATAACTGGATTTTTTTAAAAGGAAAAGTCTTCCTGGAAACAAAGCACAAATCTGCCACCCCATCTCATGATGGGAATTATTTTAGCATCTCCCCTCAGTACCAAGATACCTCTAATTTCCTAGAGATTCATTGCTGGTGTTTCTTTTTGAATGGTTATTAGCAATGAACAGACAATTTATACTGTTGCATCTTGATATAAAAAAATAAAATAAAATAAAAAGTAATAATTACACTACTCAAATATTCTGGGATGATATCTTACCTAATCATCATGAGAGTAGCATTTTAAGATCTGATAGTACAGAAATTGAGAACTCGGTCACAGAAAGCTTCTTAACCCTTGATTTAGATCATATCTTTCTCTTACAACACTGGCTTTTCTAGTGAAAGACTCAATGGAACACAGCAATGTATCTTTCACAAAACTTACACAACATACAAGATCAGAGCCATTTATAATCATAATTTATCAACCTTTCTTCAGTCATCTTTTCATGTTAAAGTGGTGTTAAAAACCTCAAGGATCTGTAATTCAAAGACTCCTATCAATTGACTATTTCACATAAATGTTTCATGTTCTTTAGCTACCCACTACACATTTAGAAAGAGACTATATTAGCAATTTTCTGAATCCAAGAATTTTCTTTAGTTTCCTGAGTAGGTATTATACAATCACAGAATGGTTCAGTTTGGAAGTGACCTTAAAAAGCATCTAGTTCCAATCTCCCTGCCATGGCAGGGACACCTTCCACTAGACATGATTACTCAAAACCCTGCTCAACCTGGCCTCAAACACTGCCAGGGACAGGGCAGGCACAGCTTCTCTGTGAAACCTATTCCAGTGTCTCACCACCCTTCCTAATAACTAATCTGCGTCTCCCCTGTTTCAGTCAAAAGTCATTCCCCCTTGTCCTACTGCTACATGCCCTTGTAAAAAGTCCCTCTCCACATATCTTGTTGGCCCCCTGTAGGTACTGGAAGGTTAAGGTTTCTTCAGAGCCGCCTCTTCTCCAGGCTGAGCCACCCCAATTCTCTCAGTCTGTGTTCATAGGAGATATGCTCCAGCCCTCTGTCCACCTTGGTAGCCCTCCTCTAGACTTGAATAGGTCCACATCCTTCTTATGCTGGGGACCCTATTGCTGGACACAGTACTCCATGTAGGGTCTCACCAGAGCAGAGCAGAGAGGGAGAATTGTCTCCCATGACCTACTGGCCACTTTGTTAAAACACACCACCTCACCTGATCAAAACATCATTAGTCCTAGAAGCTGAAATACAACAAATCACTTTTGAGCACCTTCCCTAGGATGACTCTTCCTGCCCTTCCTTTCTTATCCTCCTTTGTTTATTTTTTTTTTTTTTATGTTTGGTAGTTCAACACGCTTGCTTATTTACTTCTGCTTATTAATTGGGCCAGTGATGAACACAAATGAATAAGCTTTTTAACATGGATAAACAACGTAGGGAGGACAGCCAACCTTTTAAGCGATCTTGATGCAGCCTCAAGCTCTGTAAACCTAGAGGACAACATAGTCATTCTTACCCTGACAGGTTGAGTGCAAAGAACTTTATGCACAGGTATTTGAGTGGAAGAGTTTGAGATCCTGTAGAGTTCAGTATTGTCAAACTCCAGAACCATGATGAGAGATGACTTTCAGAAAAGTGTGCTAGAGTAAGACTGAAAGAAGCAAAGAATGGGTCGGGAATAACACTGAGAGATGCCACTGAATAACAAAGAAAGAGAATAGGGATGCCTGAACAGAAACGGTCAAGACTTCTGTTGCTGAAAAATAACTGAGTAGTTGAAAGATTCACAATAGTTGTAAGGCGAAGGAAGTGAGACTGAATTGTCTTAAGAACATGCTGGCGCAACTATTTATGTTCTATATACTGACTGATACTTTCAGAGGTATAAACTTATTTATATGACCATTGCTACCTTGATTAAAAAAAAACACTGTCAAATTTCAGTCCTTGTGTAGCAATACTCATTAGCTGGCTCTTTTAATGATACAAGCAGCACAGATGGAGTATTTTGCTAGTATGGTAATAGTGAATTAGCTTCATCTAGCAGAAAGCTCCAAATACCAACCTAGCCTCAGTTTATTTAGTCATGCCCTCATAGAGCTACCTTAAAGACACATGAAAAGAAACCCTCCCAACTTTCTTTGCTTGACCCCAAAAAGTCTCAGAGCTTACTGTCAGTGTAACCAAATTACTTTAAATAGCTAAACCGCAACTTATTTTTATTAAGCCTCCACAGCTCTCAAAGAAATACAGAGAACTAGGAAATTGAGTATTTACTAGTTTACAAGCACAGTGACATCCAATCTATCACACAGATGGCATAGCTTCTCTAAGCAGGACAATAGAGATCCATTTTTCAGCTTTGCACATGAGCAATTGCAACCAGAGAACAGAGTAAAAATACATTGAGAGAAACAGCTTTGCAGACACCAACATAAGTGAAGAAGGACAGGAGGAAGTACTCCAGGTGCCAGAGCAAAGATTCCTCTGCAGCCCATGGTAAGGCAGGCTGTGCCCCTGCAGCCCATGGAGGTCCAAGGTGGAACAGATCCACCTGCAGCCCATGGATGACTCCACACTGGAGCAGGGGGATGGCTGAAGGTGGCTGTGACACTGTGGGAAGCCTGTACTGAAGCAGACTCTTGGCAGGACCTATGGCCACATAGAAAGAAGAGCCCACACTAGAACAGATTTGCTGGCAGGACAGGTGACCCCACAGGGGACCCACAACAGAGCAGTCTGTTCCTGAAGGACTGCATCTCATGAAAGGGACCCAGATTGGAGCAGTTCACAAACTGCAGACCATGGAATAGATTCACATTGGAGAAATTTGTGAAGAAATATCTCTTGTAGGAGGGACCCCATGCTGGAGCAGAAAAGTGTGAGGAGTTCCCCCACTGAGGAGAAAGAGCCAGCAAAGACAACATGTGATGAAATGATTACAACCCCCATTCCCTATGGGGGAATGCAGCAATGCAGGGGGTGGAGAAAGAAGTGGAGAAATCAGGGTAAAGTTAAGCCTGGGAAGAAGGGAAGGCTGTCTGCTGCAAGATTTGCATTTATTTTCTCATTATCTTACTCTGATTTGATTGGCAATAAATTACATTAATTTTCTCCAAGTGGAGTCTGTTTTGCCCATGATGATAATTGGTGAGCAATCTCTCCCTGTCCTTATCTCAACCCATGGGCCTTTTGTTATATTTTCTCTGCCCTGTCCTGCTGAGGAGGGAGAGTGATGGCAGCTTTGGTGGGCACCTGTTGTCCAGCCGGCATCAACCCACTACATATGTATACACGCATTATGCATATATTAATGTAGGCATACACAACCTTAAAGACCAGAAAGAATTTTTAAAGCATGCTACACTTTAGAATAGAATTCTTATCACTTCCATCTTATCAACACTTGAAGTTGCACTCCATCAACACTTTCACTTTGGGCAAATAAAAATGCAAAGTAAACACACAAAGTATATAAATGCTAACATTTTCAAACATCTATATAAATGGTTGTGCTGTCCTATTGCCACTTAGCTTCAGTGAACATGGAATATATCCTTAGTACTTAATCTTCAGCATCTTTCTTTTCCTTTAGCTTGTTCTGCCAGATGAATAATGATTGCCTTTCATAAATCAAAACTGATTACTCCAGAAGACAGTATCTCTCTTGAGATTCTAATCTATGTAGCTAATAGTGGCAGGCTGGGTATAGTTAAGTGGAGCAATAAGTATCTATGCTGTGAATACAGAGATACAAATTCAAGTCAACAAGGTAACACATGTTGAAATTTGGACAAAGAATCAGTACAATGTATTCCTGTAGCCTTAGAAATTCGAAGCACTGAGATGAAGTGACAGTATATTACACCTGCAAATCTAACTCAGCTTTTTACATACTACAGTATTTTCCTCATCACTGGGACCCTTCCTTAATTATTGTGCTAACTGGTATTTTCCAAGTTAACAGGCCTACACAGTCAAGTTGTTTGGAGATACTACCATGTTTGCTGCACTGGAACGGAAGAGAAGCATTTGCTAAAGAGCAATTAAATTATAAGTTACAGACTAATCCACTCAAGTTACAGGGCAGGGGACCAGGACATAATCTGGACAACTGGTGACAAATGAGCATAGGATGGAGCTTAGGGGGAAAAAAAAAAGTAATAAAAGCCAACACCAAAAAACAGGTAAGGAGCATCTTCTGTGCAATACCCATACTCTCTTATAAATGCACTTCCAAAAAATTCAAGACTAATTACTGTTCAGCACTTGAAAACTACAGACCTTTTTATTTCAAAGTATATAAAAACAGTTTGTAGTTTTGAGCTCATCACCTTAGGACTCTGGTGTGGAGGTAGGAGGAGAAAGATGTCTCTGCCTTCAGAAGTTATACACAACAACACAAGTTTGTCGGTTTTATTTTGTTGTTGCTGGGGGTTTTATTCATTTGTTTTTTGGTGGTAGTGTTGGTGGTTTCTTTTTTCTCCATGAACACCTTTGCACAGCAGTGGCACAGAGGAAAACAACATTGTCCTCTCACACCCTCAGTGGCTAATATAAAACTTGCTCAGTCCAGAAACTTACATCTTTGGAACATGCAATTGCTAGACATAAAATGTCCACATCATTTATAAGAAAAGTAAAGATACTACTAAGTTCTTTATTGAATAATAAATATATATTTTTATATGTTATATATTAAGGCTACTTCCTTAAATAATATCTGTTTATATAATGGGCACTCAAACTGGGATAATATTTGTTTCAGATTCAGTGATTACCTGACTTGCTCTAGTAAACCTGATCTACTTCCAGCTCTAAAGCACAACCAATTCATGTGAAGGGGCTGTTCCTGGGATTTGCTGGAGAAGGTAAAATAGGACAAGGTAAAAGCCACCTCTCACACAGTTACTAGAGCCTTACCTCCACCTCTCAAGTGAAGGCAGGAAGATATGAGCAAAGTATATCATCACAGTGGCCTAGGTTCACCTACAAAGAACAGTGTTTGCAGCTTTAGCTGTCACAGGGTGTGATGTATATGAGGGAGGAATTAAACTGCCTGTGGTCTTGTGGGTATTTCGCGCTATGAGAGATAGGATTTCTTTTCTATGTTAAACCTGAATCAGCTATATGGTATAAAAATAACAGTTCAACATCTCCTTGAAAGGTGGGTGGGTGGGTGGGAACATCACCAAAATTAAACCATTAAGGTTTGAAGCAATTCCTGGTTTAGGTTGGAGTTCATATCAGGTTCCCATTGAAAGTCTTGAGAAGTAAACATTTGTTTTTAATGATTCTGTATATTTATAAAATTTTATCAGTAACATATTCAACATTACTTATCTAAAGATAAATTTTCACTTGTGTAGCTTAAGAGCCATATTCAGACCACAACCTGAAGTCCAGAACCAAACGCAAAGCATTCTTAAATACTCATGAAACACTAAACATTTATTAATTCCTTTTCCCAGTACCAAGATGCAAAAGGGAATGAACTGAGTAGTCAAACAAGACAAACTCATTCACAGACCTATTTTCTTAGCATGGAAAACCAGAATTTGTGTTTCTGAATAGTTTACTTTGGTAAGTATTTTGGAAAGAGTTTATGTAAGTTTAACAACAGCTATTTGTTAATATAAATTGTTATATTAAAAATCTCATAAGATAGAATCAGTAACAGCAATTAACTGTCAACAGCCCATAAGCACATCCAGCAGAACAGCTTATGGCTGTAAGGGCAACTTGCATTTAAGCAGCAATTCAGAAACTGTAGTATAACTACAACTGACACACTCTGCAAAGATATTGCAATATGTAATTATTTTTCATGTTCTTTAAACAAGAAAATTATATTCTACATCAAAAACACCTGGTGCAAACCCTTATGTTGCAAAAGCACTGAGAAACAAACCGTTTTGCTTGCTTAACACTCAGCACTGAATTTCATAAACACCTATGTTGCATAATGCTCTAATAAAAGAATCTTTATAGAGAATGTCTGGCACAAAGAGAAGTTAAATTCATTGTGAACTTTTTCCTTTAAGAGTACAAGATGCATTTTTATGAGATTTATGCAAAAATAACTACCCAGAAAATGAGTTGCATCAGTGTGCCACCTCTCCAAAACCTGGAGGCAGACATCTTAAAAAGTTCATAGATTAGATAAGGAATAAATCTGTGTAACATCTTTATTAAGCTAAAAAGTATCCTAAAATTTAAAAGAACAAGAAAGATAAAGCCTAAGATGGTCGCTTTGCTGCTGCTTCAACTTCAGCTCCGCCTCTATTTTCATCATAATTCTTCCACCTTGAATAGATCAAAAAAATAATCAATCATTGCTATAGAGGGAGAAAAAAAGACTGCATGATACTCTTTCGTAAATATTAAAATAGGTTCATAAATATTTCCAACATATCCCCTTACTCAACATTTTCCACTAATCTGTCACCATCTAATATACCCCTATACCAGACAGAAGGAACGTACTCAGTAACATCTCTGCTACTGACACCAAATCCCTGCTTATTCAGAGCTGGAAGCTTACGCTTTTCTTCACCTCTGGTGAAGAAGAGTGAAGATACACCTCTCCGCTATACGCCTTGGGTCTCACAGCAGTCCAAACCCATTTTTAAGCAGGAGGTTGAACACAGAACCTTCTTGCTAAAGCTTCCTTTTTCCTAACAGAGGATGAAGACCTGACCCTTTTGGTGCACAGAATTTCTTCACAACAGCTCAGTCTTTCAGAATCTCTGTTGTTTAAGATTGTGCCCATTTGCCAGGAAACATCTGTCACCTCATTAACTCTCACAGCTCCCATTGTATATAGAGCTATACTCGGGGTTGGAGGGAGAAGTCCCCAGTTCTCCCATTCATTTCTCTGTGGGTGGGGTCTCTTTCATCGCTTTCTGTCAAATGCCAATTAAGCATATATCCACCAAAAAACCCCAAACAGCCAGACAAGCAAAACCACTCCCCCAAATATACTCCAGCTTTCCATACACATTTATACATTCACACGTGCTTTCTACAACTCTTTACTCACACACAGGTACCCACCAACGCACTTACATACACATATTCTATGCCATTAGCCAAGCCTTTTGTTATATACATACACACAAAAGTGTGTGAGCAGACTGACATCCTCAACCCTTTACTCTAGAAGGTAGACCAGGCACCGGGCACACACACCATCCTCCCAACACGTAACACACAGATCCCTCTCGTCTCCCTGGACATACCAGCGCCAAACCCATCCTCTCCAAGAAAACACACACCATACACATGCTCACAAATAGGCATGTATGCGCACACACACACACGCACACACAGATCCAGACACACAACCACCGCCCAACCTTTCGCCTAACACACGGAGGCCGCCGCCAACCCCGCACACTGGTCCTACACCCTCCATTGTGTGGCGCGGGGCTCGCCCTCCCCTCACGGAGCGGCACCTCTCCTCTCCTCGGCCCCTCCCTGCATCCCCGCACCCCGTTACCGGTGAGGTGGCGGAGGACGGTGCCATGAGCCCATAGACTCAGCACTTGCTGCACCGACAGGTTGATCATGGAGTTGTCCCCCGCTTCCACCTTCATCGTGGCGGGTGGTCCAGCGGCCTCTCCTCAGCCCGGGGAGACGGGTGTCCTGACGACACGGATGCCGGAAGCCTCTCGCCACCGGACCGTGCGGCGGGAGGGCGGCGGCGGCGAGCAAGAGAGCGGGGAGACTAAGAAGTAGACTCCGTACTGCGGGGGAGACATCGAGGACATAAAGGGGAGATGGCGGCTTGTGGGGGAAGCCAAGAGATCGGTCCGGCCGCCTGCGCTTCCACAGTGTTCACGGTCCGCCCAGGGCGGCCCCGAGGTGCGAGCCAGTGGCGCGGACGTGCGACGAGGCCCGAGCGGACCCCATCACCGCTTCCTTCTCCATCAGTACCGGCTGCCCCTCCAGCGGCATCGCCCCAAGCACCGGCATCACCTGCGGAGGGGAGGGGCAGGACGGCCACGACTCCCAGCGCCAGACGCCAGCTGCTGCCGTAGAGGAGGCAGTGGAAGGAGAGAGGCGGGCGGCCCCGCGCAGGCGCAGCGAGAGGAGCCAGCGGAGGGCGTGGGCGCCGCGGCTCCCGGGAGTGCGTATAAGGGGCAGGGTCCCGGTGACCGTTAAGTAGCGCACGAGCTGCGCGCTTCACCCTGATTGGCTCTCGCCATAGGGACGGGCTCAGGACGGCCTCACCATTGGCTAGCGGTGGGACACGCTCACCTGCCGGTAGGCCCCGCCCCTCCACAGGGTGCCGGGACCGGCAGCGGCAATAGGTTTTCCACGCAACGTTCAAACGCGTTGCTCCGGAGAGCGCGGGACTCAGCATCTCTGGGACGGCGGCGAGCTGAGGGGCAGCACAGAGCGCCGGGGAAACGGGACGGGACAGGGAAGTTAAGCACGCTCAGGAGGATTTTTGTGCCCTGGGAAGGCCGGAGCTGCCTGAGCTCGCGCGGCAGCCGGTGTGCAGCAGAGGGGCTGTCATCCTGAGGGAGCGTCCCGGCAACGCTGCGCAGCGTTCCTGTCCGTTCCTTTGAACCCGAGAGCTCTACAGGCAGCGCAGCTCTAGAGTGGAGCCCTCAAAAGCTAGAAAACATGAGAAATCCCGAGCGAGTCTTAATTCTGTAACCATGCTTTAGTTAGTTGCTTTGCTATGTATAATAATTAAAAAAAGTAGTCTTAAAGCTTGCACCAACAACTTGCCTCTTTTAAAGCACAGGGTGCACGGTGCTCACTGATTTAAAAGCCAGCAGTCTCCCCCTCCTATTCTTAAATATTCTTACATATTCTCCTATTCTTACATATTCTTAAATATGTATCCCTAGGCCATATTTAGTGCACACATTTCCTCAGTGGCCTTTCTTCAGCAGTGCTTGCTATAGTATTTCACAAACATCATTTTATGTCAGCATTCTTTGATGTAAGGAGTTAGAAAGCTAAAGGAATTCACATTGTAATTTGCAATTTATAGATGAAGAGCCAATGACAGATAAATCAACTAGAATTCTGCTTGATGCCAATGACCTGATTTTTTCCAGATAGGCTGTAGGGGGATGTTTGGCTCAGAGGACCACTCGCAAGGCTTTTCGTTTGCAGCTGACAACACTTGGCATTTCTGCAATTGGATATCAAGCCAGGCAATGAGAAACTCAGTGTGAATTACTCCCCAGAGGACTCTGGGTTGGACTAATTAAGCACCAGATCACTGTGATGGAGAAAGAACACAATTGCCAGGCCAGGTCCTTGTTCTGTGATCAAGGGAAGGTTTTCCCTCTTCTCTCCCTATACCTCCACTCTCACCACCTCACAGTTGTGTAATTCAGGCCTCAGAGAAAACAGTCCCCTTCGTTACACAGTAGCAATTCATTTTTAGGGCAGAACTACCCCATACTTTGAGTAGGGCTCTGTGACAAAATAGCATATCTTTATGTTTGGATGTGAAACATACAATGAAGCATTTAGAAACAAATAATCTGGTTTATTCTTTTTAACTTCTGCCTGCTGAACTCTGAGAAAGCAGTTTTCAACATGGTCAAAAAAATAAGAAATCCCCAACCCTAAATCCATTTGTATTGTACACCAATGCCCCAAGAACAAGTATACTCCATAGGGCACTGTGGTGCAATTTGAGACACTCCCAGAAAAAGAAAGGAAACCTATACTTTTGTGAACATTTTTGTTTATAAACCCTATTGCAACCTACTGACAGATGTCAGCAAGACCCTTTGATAGGCCAGAGGCGCATATGGAAACAGGCATATATCTGTATGTAACGCTGCACTGGTGCCCTGCGACTCCTCAACTTGCACAATGACGGGTTTTTGTATTCCATACAAGGAAGGATGCACTGGGAATTCTGGTTCTGAATTGCTTATGTTCGGAGCCTGCTAAAACACCTTCCACAAAGCTTTTGTTTTATAACAGGAATACAGAGAACTCATTCATGTAGAGGCTCAGTGAGTATTGCCCTGAGGAGTATTGTTGCAGCCTGCAGACTGTTTCAATAGTTGCTGGAGAGCATTCTCTGAGCTTGCGCAGATGCTCTCTCCACAGAGACAAGAGACTGGAGACCTGTTGGGCCACCCCCCAGGGAGGGCTAGTCATTCTGCAGTCACCACAGAGGCCACCTCCCTAGATTCTATGAGAACAATCTGGCTTCCTTCCCAAGAGAGATCCACCAGAAACACAGACCAGCTTCCACTGAAACACCACCTCATACCCTAAAAATGGTTGTCAAACCTCAGGTGTGCAACACAAGTATCATAGAATCATAGAATAGCTAGGGTTGGAAAGAGGAAAAAGAAAAGAAAGGAAGGAAAGGAAAGGGAAAAAAAGAAAAGAAAAGAAAAGAGAAAAAGATCACGATCTTAGTATTTCATGAGATAAGGTAGCTCCTTAAAGTATTTTAAAAAAAAAAAAAAAAAAAAAAAAAAAAAAAAAAAATTTAAAAAATTAAAAAAAAAAAAAAAAAAACAAAAAAAAAAAAAATATAAAAAAAAAAAAAAAAAAAAAAAAAAAGAGAAGTAGTCCTTTAGAAGGGTCTGATGAGACCATTTCATACCCTTGTGGTATCTTGTGATGGGTGGAGGATGGGCACAAAAGAGGATGTGGGGACCCATGAGGGAAGGTGGCTGCAAGCGAGAGGACTCAGGAGGTTTGATGGCAGCACAGCAGAATGAGTGCTGCCACACTGTGGGGCATGACTGGCACCCATCAACACTCTGCAGAAGCACAGATTTGTAGAAGTAGGATCATAGAATTAAAGAATGGCTTGGGTTGGAAGGGGCCTTACAAGGTGATCTAGTCCAACCCCTTTGCAATGAGCAGGGACATCTTCAGCTCAGAACCACATCCAGCCTGGCCTTGAATATCTCCAGGGATGGTGCATCCATCACCTCTCTGGGCAACCTGTGCCAGTATTTTACTGCAATCATTGTAAAACTTTTTCCTCACATCCAGCTTGAATCTCCCCTGCTATAGTTTAAAACAATCACTCCCCATCCTATTGCAACAGGCCCTGCTAAAAGGTCCCTCCTTATCTTTTTTATAGGCCCTTTTTAAGAACTGAAAGGTAAGGTCTCCCTGGAGCTTTCTCTTCTCCAGGCTGAACAATCCCAACTCTCCCAGCCTTTCCTCATAGGAGAGGTGTTTCAGCCCTTTGATAATTTTTGTGGCCCTTCTCTGGACCCTCCCCAACAAGTCTGTCTTTCCTATACTGAGGACTCCAGAATTGGACGCAATACTCAGTTCAGGTCTCACCAGAGCAGAGTAGAGGAGCAGAATCACCTCTTATGACCTGCTGGTTATGCTCCTTTGGATACAGCCCAAGATACCATTGGCTTTCTGGGCTGCAAGAGCACACTGAAGCCAGCTCATGTCCACTCTTTCATTCACCAGTAGTCCCAAGTCCTTCTCCTCAGGGGTACTCTCAATCCCTTCATACCCCAGCCTGTATTGATACTGGGGGTTACCCCAACCCAGGTGCAGGACCTTGAACTTGGACTTGTTGAATCTCATGAGGTTCACATGGGCCAACTTCTTGAGCTTGTCCAAGTCCCTCTGGACAGTGAATTAGGACAAGGCTTGTAACTGCAGGAAAAATGTGAGGGGAGTAGGGCAGAACAAGCCCATAACTAAACCTCCACCACTTCTTGTATAAAGATAGACCTGATGTTTCCAGCCATCACCACCCCACAGCTGCCTCCGCTCACTGTTGAATGCACAGAGGCCAAGGCAAACACCGACTGTCTGACAGCCAGCCCCTAACACTCAGTGATCATTAAAGCCTTAAAGACTCCAGACCTCCTCCACAAGTACAAACACACCAATGAAAAGCTCCATGGGGAAGGTCTGAATACTTACACATGGACTAATATTTATTCCAGACAATCTTAGTTTCCTTCCAGTATAACTCCTGTTCCCCCTTCCTCTTGCAGTAGCTGGGAGATTTGGAAGCTTTCCCAAGCTGCATGAATGCAAAACACTGCAAGGAGCTATCTGTAAACCATGACTTCAGGTGAAGGAAATTAGTTTTACAGGTGGAAAAGCAGGGTCAGCTTAGTTTCTCTGCCCTGTGAAAGGCTAGAATATGTCTACATAAGCTGCTATTAACTTCTGGTATTGCTTTCAGAAGCTGAAGAAATAATGATAAATTTGATTGGAGAGCCCTTGACTAAATCATTTTTCCACTAGGAAAGGTAATACCGTTCAAAATGAGCCAATTTCTGAAGTCACGTCTTCTTAGGGAAACAAACAACACTGAGCATCCTGTATTGTCATGTTTTGAAACAAATACTTGATACTTGCATTATGAAATCAGCTTTTTATCATAGTAAAAAGTCAAAATCTAAACACCATGTTTGGGTCCCCTTGAAGAAAAACATTTCCACTTGAATTTTTCTAACCAGTGCTGCAGCTAAAGATCTATTAGATGTCTGGTTTTACTGACTGGATAACTCTAGCACTATTCAGATATCCAGACATTTCCCACACACACGCTTCAAAGGTTTGGGTTTTTTTTTTCGCCTAAGATTCGAATCACTGACAAGACATTACCAAGTGTAGATAGTCAATGAATACTTCATTGTAGTAACAGATTTCTGCACACTTGCCCCCTTTCTGGACCACCATTTTATGCACAGCAGTTACTACTCAATCAGAAGAGCTGGCAGCCACAGCTAGCTGTGGTTTGGGAACTGGGTCAATCCGAGATCCTTGGCCTTGTAATTTCAGCTCTTAAAAGCTGAAATGTGATATCAGCCTCTAGCCTCGAAGATGGATGAAGACGCCAGAACAGCGATGTCCAAAAGGAAGGAAGTAAGGTGATATCACAGGCTAAATATCGCAACTCTGTTCAGCTTGAAAGCAGCCTCACAGGCTGATCTAAGCCACGAAAAAACATTTCGAGCCTGCTTCCAGGGCTACAAAGAGTAGAGATGCACAGGAGACCTCTCCCTTGCACCAGCAGATGGAGCGCTGTGGTACCGACAGACGTCTGGGACCTGCAAACTGCAGCGGTTCTGCAGCGACGGACAGCATCTCCCACATACTGCCACGGCTCTACTTGCAGTGTTATTGCAACACAGTACCTGTGGACACTTAGAATCTGCAGTTGTAATCTCGGGTTTTTTTAATTAAAGTTTTTAAAGGAAAAGCCTGCTTAGTTGTGCAGAAATATCCCTCTCTCTATATATATATATTGGATATAGATATCCCGAAATATTCCCAGTGAAAGACACTGACTTTTAGCCAGTCACTTACATGTACTAAGGAGTTTAAAGAGTATACCTATCACAAAATACAGATAAAAGTCCCACTGACCACTCTAAAAGAACTTGAAGTGCTGCTGTAAATAAACTTGTCTAAATTGGGATCTAAGTTTGGGGGGGTTTAGCATTTAAGACTGCCCTGCTTAAAAGACAAAGTCACATACTTGTTTTAAACAATTGCACTACTCAAAAATAAGGCATTCTCTCACCCTCTTCACACATGCACGAGTATGCACTCATACACATGCAGCAGTTTTAAGTCAGGACTACTGTTATTATCAACTATGCTACTACTTAAGGATGTTATAACTCTAAACACATCTGAAGGATTATCTTAAGAACACGATCAGGATTCACGTGATGTCTAAATTATTATTTGTGTTTTCCCTTTTGAGCTGGTTAAAGGCAGGCAATTACCTTTGGGAAACTGTTATTAGAAAATATCTGGAATAGGCTGGCAGAAACAACCATCTTTCAAATGTTAGAAATGAATGAAACTAGTTTCAGTGTTAAGAATAAAGTAAAGATGAGGGAAAACCCTTGTTTCTTTGGAAGCTTTGGAAGCCAAAAATGAGAGTTGGGACTCAAAAAAGAGCCTTTAGACCCTGTAAATAATGCTTAGGCTTCTTCCACTCAGGATTTGGACTTCCACAAAAAGAGTTCAAGCCTTAAAAATGACACTCTGGGCCCTTAACATGAGTCTTTAAACCTTAAAAGCAGGGCTTGGAACTTCTAAATGAGGGTTTAAATCCTGAAAAGGATGTCCTGGACCATAAAAATGAGGCTTTCAACCTTAGAATCAAAGCTCTGGACTCTAAAAATTAGGCTTTGGGCCCTAAAAGAGGAGCCTGAATCATGTTCAGAGTTGGAATAGGAAACATGTCAGAAGTACCGTGTTCAGAAAGGTTGTTTGGCTAAAATGCAAAAAGCTTACTTGCTGTAAGATGTAGTTCTTTCAGAATAGTCCTCCCCCCAGTTATAAATAATGTACCAGATTCTCCAGATCCATGTCAACAACCTGATGCACAATAGCCACATCAGGTTTCTCGTATGCTTAGGTCATTAGCTAGCAAGGACATTGTCAAGTTATCAGTTTCAAAATATCCTGGTTTTAAGTTCTTTGTTTTGAAGTTGCTGGAAGTTTGGCAGAGAAATCTGTTACTTCATTAAACTAATTTTTATTTACCCTTCATATATGCATGTTACTGTCTGGGAAGTATATAGGCATTTATGCATAGCTTCTATATACGGTCCTAAGCACTGGGGTATCTCATTTGCCATACATGTTTGCATTTCTTTTCTGATTCAGAGTTCAAGAAAACTCAGGTTCAAAAAATACATTTTTGTTGAAATATCTGTAACTTCAACCTGCACCCTTATAGCCATACCTGCATGTATGTATTTATGACCTGTAGACCCTTACACTGAGCTCCTCTGTCCTCTCGTTTGCTCTTTGTTGATGCACTCTTGAGCAGACAGGAGGCGACACATCAGCATCACAAAGCAGGACGTTTCCCTGTCCTACGGCAGCTGCACATCGTTTCTGTGCTTTGAAATGCCATGGTCAGATCCTAAGCAGGCTGTTCCCTCACTGGCCTGTTCAAGTAAGGAGGAAATATCAAATTTCAATTTAATTTCAGCGGTCTTCACGTTCAGTTCTGAACGGTGGAGTTATCTGATCTTATCGTACCTTCTTTTGATTTGACAACTGTAATTATATGTTGTAGAGCTGTAACAGGTGTTTCCAGAGATTCAGTTGCTTTAGGGAAGAAACAGTTCCTTTCTGTCAGTAAGGGCCACTGGCACCTGTTTTTGTTCCTCTATAGTACAGGCCACTTTTATCTGGTCTTACCCAATCCTTGATTATATGTTTGCATTGCTGATTTATGTAACTCAGTTGTCCATTGTACCTATACAGTCTATTTCAGATACTGCCTTTGAGAGCATCTGCTTCCCCTTTATAAAAAAAGGTACAACTGTGTTGCCATCTTTTTGATTTTGGATCTCCCCTGATTCCTCCAGCCCTTCCACAATTCCCATGAAATTCAAAATCTGACTCCTGTCCTGTCTTTAATTTACTGGTTAACTTAAAATTTTTGGCACCGTCACAAGCATACTCAAATCACAAAGAGCAATCCACATTCTATTTGTAACCCCTTTGGTTTTCAGTTTCTGTAATTGGAAAAGAGAGATAATCTTACCTGCAAAGTTTAATTCACTGACAGTTTAAAATACACTGGAAAATTCAGATAGACAACAAGAAGTATTAAGTATTTCCAGAGATACTTTTAAGGTGGCTTTGTTATCATTCTGGCTACTTCCCCCAGTGCTTTGCATGCAATTTAATACCACTGGTAGGAGAAATATTTGATTTACTAGGTTTGTAAGCTCTCCCTGATTAAAAATCCTAAGTGGGGTTAAAAATAAAATAAAAGGTGAGGTACTTGAGTGAGCCAGTATGCAACACCTTGTGCAGAAACACTCTTCTGGCCCCTTCCAAGTGGGCTGTCATGATACCCAGTGGTCTTAAGACACTGAAAAAGTCAGGTGAGGACAGGAATTGTGCTCTTTCTCTCCAGGGATGACCTTATCACTATGTCTGGGCTGAGCTTCCCTCTGCAATCTGCTGTGAGAAAGCTCCTCCTTTCAGGAGGGGAAAATGTTGNAGGAACCCAAGAAGAGCAGCTCTCACCTCATTAGTCAACAACTGCTTCCTGCACCACCACAGTAGGTGAGGACAGGAATTGTGCTCTTTCTCTCCAGGGATGACCTTATCACTATGTCTGGGCTGAGCTTCCCTCTGCAATCTGCTGTGAGAAAGCTCCTCCTTTCAGGAGGGGAAAATGTTGCTGTTTGGTTACACAGAGCACCTAGTTGGTACAGACTCTACCTGAGCAGGCTGCACAGCGCAACATCCTCTTGCCACCCTGGGTCTGAAAGCAGTGTGACCACATTTGTGGGGGGCTGTACCATAGAGCAGGAGCTCTGCCTTCTGCATTTCATTCTCCTGCACTTCTTGTTCAAGGATTAGTGCAGGCTGAACTGTATGAAAGTAATCTGAACCTGCTTGCATAGAACATCCTTAAAGAAAAAGGTCAGGGGTAATTTTCAAGCAAATACACTTATTCAGGGCCAGGCTCCATGTCCAAAGCTCTAATTAGAGGTGCAGCTTCACAGTTGGTTTAAGTATGCCCAAAGCTGCACTGATGCTGAAAATGATCATCTCACACTCTTCTTACAGGTCATCGCACCAGCCAGCACTGGCAAAGCTGTGCATGGAGACCAAAGCCATAAGCAGAGTGGTCTGAAAACTAAGATACCTGTAGGAGAGGGAGAGAACTAATAGTTAAAGTAGCAGCATTCTTTTAAAACTTTTTTAGAGGGATCTCTATGCCAGTTTGTCTTAAGTCCTTGCTTCATGCAGCTGTAGTGGAAGAAAAAGAAGCTAGTACAAACTAACAACTGCTAGGAAAAGCAGGATCTGACCCAAAGTGGCAAAGAATGCGATGGTTATACTCCCAGCTTACACAGTACTAATTTCTGGCAGTACTAGTTACTATGGCCCTGCCCTAAAAAATAATGCAAGTCCTGATAAGATGATAAAGGCCATCTCACAAACATTTTCTTCACCCTGTGCTTGCTCAATAAGGAACCCATTACTGCATGCAGGTAGCAGTTGTAACAGAAACGGTAAAATAAAATGAAGGTGAACAAGCTTCCCAAAGACATCAGAATTTAAACAGGATTGTTTCTAATGTGTGCTGGATAATGAACCCACTTTTAAACAACCCATGACTTGGCAAAAGAGCCCACAAAATCAAGAGTCTTACAAAACAGAAAGGACCATAACTAATTTAATAAGTTATTTTCTGCAGGTAATTTTCCTGTCCCTACTCTGACATCAGGAAAAATCTGTCCGCTTTCAGGTAGACATTAGCTATTCTGTCCTCAGATAATCTTTGTGAGTTGAGAGAGCAGGAATTAATGTATACAAATACAGCACATTTGAAAAATATTAAGTGGAGATGGGAAAAAACTATTCTCTAATGAAGGCCTAAGACCTGAATAACAAAGAGAAATGCTGAAGCAGATACTTTCCAAGGGAAATGTATACAACAAAACTATTCCAGGCTTTTACAACTTGATCTTTAAAGCTGGCCAAGAAAAGATTTAATTTCATTTACTTAAACAGATTACAAGAGGAAAATGTCTCACTCCTCTACCCGCTTGTCAGACAGATTCCAGAACAGAGGATTAGCTAACAGTTTGATCTCACAGAGTGTCTACACATACCACCTCACAGCTGAAAGAGGAACTTGGTCAGTTTGCAAAATGAGGCGAAACACACATTGGCCCAAGGTCTCTGCTTCTGTCAGCCTCTATGGGTAAAGCAGAACACTGGGTCAGGACATTATGGAAAAGGGTCTAAGTATTGGTTTCTCTTTCTCATTACGTAACATTAAAAAAACAAACAAACAAAAAATTACCCTTTCTGTTTCTACTTGATCATGTAGGAGCAAACAAACACGGTGTCTATAAAAAGCACAATAGAACTGTATGTACTAGTAGCATCAGGATTACAAATGTGTTGGTAACTAAATCCTAACTAGGGGCTGAACCCCTGAGATAGCACAAACCCTGGCACAGAGCCTTCCAGACAGACTGTCTGTCTGGGGAGGAAGTTGGAGTTAGTGGCTACAACCTTCCTGCAACCAGAGCTATCAAATGAAGCCAACGCTGCTCAGAAACCGGATGGTGCTAGCTGAAGAGAGCTGTGCTGCCAGGGTGCAATGATTCAGCACTATCCACCAGCCACTTCTGCCAGACCTCTTCCCGAGGGCTGCCCAAGACTTAGAGTTGCCTCTCATTCACGCAATCCTCCTTTCCAGCCTGCATGGCAGGGTATTGGAAACTTGTTAACTGCAATGCTAGCCCAGGGTAAGGCATGCCCTGAAGATGTGCCTTAATGCTGCTTGCCTTCCTTTTGAAATAATTCCTCCCTGCAGCTTTCCATAGCCATGCAGAACAGTTTTTGAACCTCTCACCTTCAGCTCTTCTGCTTCTACATGTTAGAGGTAACCCACTCCCACCAGCCACATCTAAAAGCATGGAGGGGATCTTTAAGACTAGAATAATTATTTCTGGTTTAAAGCAAAGTCAAAGCATCTTTTTTGTTGTAAATGTTGTCTGTTCCTAAAGGCTCATAGTGGACAGGCCATTGTGTCTTTTTGGCTGTGTTACTCTTATTTTGACTTCTGCAGCTAAAATCTGGATTTCATGCCAAGGGCTTGCTGATTATATTAAATTTCAGTTTTGCGGTTTTGAAGGGTTTTGTAAGAATCACTTCTAGATGAGGAGATCACCACAACATTAAAACGTCACTCAAATTTCCAGACAGCTGAGATCCTCATTGATGAATAGCATTGCAAGCCCAGATGCCTCACAGTGGTGAATTGCATCCAGTGCTCTTTGGTAAGGTACCACGATGTGGTGAAAATTGTCCATATCCAGAACAAAATATTATATAGATCTTGAAAGACCCAGAAAAGAGACAGACAAAAGGAAAGGGTTGGGTTCTTAGCTGGTGTGCATTATGTTACATTTCATCTTCCACTACAGACCTTACAGTTGCTACAAGGTGCTGGGAGATGTTCTGTAGGCTCTGACACATGAGGTGAACTTGCCTTTGTCAGTTAATTGCAGGGGTGGTATTTAGCAGAGCAGCTAATCCCTTCAGTTCTACACTCCACAGGGGCAAATACCTATGCTTTTTTTGCTAAGAATGAAGTTATACTGATGTTTGATCTGATGGCTTGCAATGTCACTGCTACCTCTGCTCACTCTGATCTTTACAGACCTGAAGCATAAATACAGTAAGAATCCAAAAGAAATACAGAATCTGTGTGGTGGAAGGCCAGTTTCTGATACTCCAAATACTTCTCTCTGTTACAGGTTCCAGGATTGACAGTGATAAAATTTGTGGAATACAAAATTGCCCAACAGAGCTTCCCCTGCCAAGGCATTATTAAATAGAAGATGCTAATCCTTGGTGCTTAAACATGTGGACAGGCTGTGTGACAACAGACATTTTGTGAGCAATCCAGAGGCCTTGGTGTAAGGCAGCCTGCATGAGAACAGTCACGTAGTTGAGATAAACCGAAGGCCATGGATTAGGGAGTGAAGAAACACCAGCTGCAGAATGGCAAAAGTAAGCAGAAGAGAAAAGGAGCTGATAGATTCTGAAGGTCGAGTTCCCAGGATGGTGTTATCCAATCCTAGCATTGTTAAGGGTTAAGGTGCCCAATTAACTATTGCCGAATCACTGTAGCTGTGCTAAGAATCTGTATGTAAGGTTAACACTTTGTCTAATAAAATGGCATTCGCTTCATCACATTGATGTCTCCGTGTTGTCCATAGGAATAATGGCACTCCTGCATAAACGTGTATTTAAATTTTTTGCTCTAGGATGCTAATTGGAAAAGCTCAGCCACAAGAACCACTTACGTTATCGTGGGCAGTTGTACAATCACCTGGGCAAATAAGTTACAGAACCTTGTTTTCTGCAGAACACCACCAGACTTGGTCTTTTCTTTCAGTAGATGGGACCAAAGTTTGCACAAAAGTGTCAGCAGCTTTAAATGTAGCCAGATAAGAAATGCAAAAAGGACAGCTTCAGGAAGTCATATATGAAGACTTCTGTAATATTCAGACTCTTTTCACCAGGTTTTGCAACAAAGTGTGGTAATATAAACCCAAACAGTGAAATTCCACACTAGAGTGAGTATTCCAAAACCACACTATGATAGTGTTCCAAATAAGTCAAAGAGCTAGAGCTTAAACAGTCCATGAGTATTGCCTGGGCTTTAGTCAGGTTCTTCACAGGACAAAATGTCATCCTCCATGAAAACAGAACACACACATACATCAGCACATTTATGAAATTGTTCCAATTTATCGTATCAATTCCATGTCTTCCTATTGCAGAGCCTACTTGGTTTTATATCAGTCATCCTTGGTTCAGAATGTTCAGGATCATGCAGATCTCTGCGCTAAGTTACAAAGATGCCTTTGAGATGGTGCTAGATGTGCATCGAGTGTAAATAATGAGCACTTTGCAGAATTAAATCAGCATTATTATCACTTAATACATTGTCCATAGTCCAAAACATGTCTTTATATTACTAACAGAATAATACTACAAGCCTAGCAGAAGTCTGTTGGTGTCTATAAGCTGCAACTTTCGATGTTTTAATGCCAGTCTCCCGAGTTTACTCTGGATTGCTTTCCATTTAGAGCCATGAAGATGATTAAGGGAGTGGAACATCTCCCTTATGAGGAGAGGCTGAGGGAGCTGGGTCTCTTTAGCTTGGAGAAGAGGAGACTGAGGGGTGACCTCATCAGTATTTACAAATATGTAAAGGGTGAGTGTCAAGATGATGGAGCTAGGGTCTTTTCAGTGATGTCCAGTGATAGAACAAGGGGCAATGGGTGTAAACTGGAGCATAAGAGGTTCCATGTGAACATCAGGAGGAACTTCTTTACTGTGAGAGTGACAGAGCACTGGAACAGGTTGCCCAGGGGAGTTGTGCAGTCTCCTACGTTGGAGATATTCAAAGTCTGCCTGGACAAGTTCCTGTGTGATGTAATTTAGGTTACCCTGCTCTCACAGGGGGGTTGGACTGGATGATCTTTCGAGGTCCCTTCCAAGCCTTAGGATTCTGTGGTTCTCATAGTGTATCACCAGGCACAACCATTGGCTCACTTTACTCTGGCCTCCATATCATTCAGCTGAGACTCATTTTGACTCCTCTGCTGACTCAACCACATACCACAAATGAATTGGAAGCAAAGGTCAGATTTCAAGGCATGTTCTTTATTCATCCTATATTACTATAGTAATATTACTATAGTCAGAAGGAAGAGAAAATGTCTCCTCCATATGTCAGTGCAAATTTTGGCTGAAAGAGAATTTTATTTCTCCTTTTGAATTAGTTAGCAACGACAAGGGTACTGAGCTCAAGAGAATCTCTTTGCATAGAGTAACTAAACACTGACAGAAATGTGACTAATTTGGTATTGATTTCACAACTGGCATAGGAAATGACATTGGGGAGTTAATGTTTCATTGCCTAAAATCCAACTAATAAATACAGCTGTAATTATAAATTGCATGCTGGGATGCCTAGCAGTAGTGATGAAGGAGATGTAATATGCATTTAGTGCTGTTTGGCTTACAAAGCAGTATTTTAGATGAGAACATTACTCCCGTTATAAGTTCCTTGGGAGCCAGTGGTTCAATTTGATTTCACAGACAAGTAACACAAGATCCTAGAAACATCTCATCTACTGGATATTGCAGACACTGCTTACTGTTGCTTTCTAAGAACATGGTCTACTGTAACACACCTTTCTTTAGGGTACAATTTGCTTTCTGGCTTTCTTGGGAGTAGACCATTACTTTAACCAAAATGCAAGCATACATTACATTGTTCAGGATGCCCTCAAAGACTTTCCATATTCTTTGACAGTTCTTTAAGGCATGACCTGCAGTCTTTCCCCCTCCCTGATTTATACTTCAGAACAATTGGAATATTTATTAGCAAACAGGTGCTGTTTAATCAACACAGTAAATATATCAAGTATATTGAAGTTGTAAATGACTAGTCTGTGCACAGAAGCTAGGAATTAAGGACAGCCAGGTTTTCTTCCTGCAGGGAATTAAATTTTGCTGAGTATTTACATGTCTGAACTTTCATTCACATCTACAGCTTTTACCTCTTGAAAAAGGGGAAAAGAAGGAACAAGCACAATTCATAGCAATCTTATTAGGAAAGCAGGAAGAGGAGACATTGGATATCCAAATGTGCTATTTTGCACTTCTGAAAAATGTGGTAAGACCAACTAGAATAGTCTCCTGGAATGTGTTTTGGGGAGTAAAGTGATCTTTCCAAAATTCATAACCCAGCTGTAGCAGAAATCAGAGGTCCATGCCCTCTTCAAGGCTCCTACTCCGGTTCCAAGAGGTGCTTTCAGTTTTCTTTTATGGTCTGTCACTGCTGCTGGTTTTGTGTCACTGTGTCCAGAAAAGCCTGTCAAGCTCTTCAGTATAGCATCTGCTGCTGGACAGGGGCGTAGTCAGTGGCCTTCCACATCCTTTGGCAAGGGAGAACTATTCAGCATGCAGCACCACAGATGATTGCAGTAACAGAGAGGCTGGCATATGGCAGCATGGTCATAGGATCAAGAGGTCAGTAATCTCCTTAGATGAAACCTACTAATATGCAAAACACTTCAGATACCTACAGCCTAAAACTTTCAAATTTATAGGAAAGAAAAGGGTAAAATAACTTTTGTTTAGATTCAAATGAAGACTCCATGCTCAGATGTATAGATTATTTTCTCTGGACTTCCTCTTCCCTCTCCCTTGTCCCTGTGAAGTCCCCTCCATGACATGGACAATTAGGAATTTCTCATACCACCCAGCAGAATAGCAGGAAAAATGAAAAAAAAGAAAAAAAAATAGAAGACAGAAAAGTAGGAGAAAAGTTTTAGAATTACTTCAATAACAGTTTAATTAACCAGCACCTCAGCTACCTTCTGTGCTGTACCAGCCTAACTGCTGGGTGGTAAGGAGGTTATTAGGCATTTCAGTACATTCCTTCTACACGGCAGTTGTCACAGATCATCATATTCCCGTGATTTCCATCATGGATATCACTCAATGCTTGAACTGAATAGAAAGCAGTGACATAACCATGCCACTGTCATATGAAAAAAGAACTTCAGAATGCAGCAGACCGGCTAAGAAAAGATATCTCCTCTGTTCTTGCTTCCTGTGCTTAGTCTCATCATCAAAGTAGAAATGTGCAGCCAAAAGCATTCACATAGGAGGAGACTGGTAGAAGAGAGGAGGCTACTAGAAAAATAATGCAGACAAATACAATTCACATTTGATGGTGGAGGTGGCACGTGACATACTCAGGAGATGGAAAAATGAAGAGCCTATTATGTCTGCTTTTTAACATCTAACCCTCCTCAGGCATTTACTGTCTAAGAGTCCTTTGACACACCTATGGTTTTACAAGTCCTGTGCAGGTCATTTGAGTAATAAATGCTGGCTTGGACAAACAGTAGGTCTCACCTTTTTCACCCTGGAGTCCTTTTCTGCTACCCTATTCTTAACTCCTCAATAACATACCAGGAGAATTGGAGTCATCATTCTTACCATTCCAAGACTACTACTGGTGTCAAGTAAGACTTATTTCATGGCAATAAGTTTGCTATTCTAGTATCCCCCTTTTGCTAGTTCATTGACTAGACTCCATTGTGACCTTGTGTTCTTTCAAATTAACCCAGCTGGAAGCATTTTAATCAGAGAATAAGCACATTCTTCATTACATTTCCAGATTGCAAAGAGTAAGAGGATGATGTATTGCACAACAGACTCTCGTCAAAGGGAAAAGCAAGCTGCCACATCAAGATGACAGAGAAGTCAAAAAGTAGTTTTGGTTAACCCAGCTCTGCTTCTTGTCCTGTTCTGCTGCCAGTGTAGTATTTGCTTGGGAGCTAGCCCTGTTCTTCCCACTAGCAGGTAATACTAGCCCTGCTCACTGAGAAGTGGTAAAAGGAGATTATTTCTCAAAGGTGTATTGTAAAGATTAACTGTGGTTTGGAGATGTCAGTGCATTACTTGAGATCTTCTCTTGCATTATTTAAGCAATAAAGTTTAAGGATTTCTATGCTGGTTTGAGAAACTGGAAAATATTTTTTGGGTTTTAATTCCTTGCTAATTGTGAGAAGTTTTGACCCAGCCAGAAGGCTTTGTCCAAACATTAACTGTTGCAAGTGAGGCTGCATATGTAGGCATTAATAGTTTACACCAGCAGAACCCAAATCTACTAGAAAGGTGACCTAGAACATTACAGCTCTGAAATGCAAAACCTTAACCAAGGTCACTTCTGCAAACATAATCCTTGATTTAAGAACTGGCAGAAAATGTTCCTTCCTCTTTATAGGTAGTGACTGTTATTACACACTGTATTGTTTAATATCTTCTAAAAAACTGAAATCAAACTGCCTCTGAATTCTGTAACTTTACTGCCTTAAAATTGCATACAGTGTGCTGATAGTGGGTAACACTATAGTCCACCTTCTCTATTTGTTTAAGTAAATCAGAAATATATAAGAAAGTTTACAAGTTTTTTTGAGATATGTGCCAACATAGCAAAGGAATTATCTAGGTTTTCAGGCAGTTAGGTTTGTATGGCAGTCTTTCAGGCTTCTTTCATCGCTGTTAGCAACTTACTACATTCCTGCTACTGCTAACTGCTATTTTTCTGTTTTCTCCACTCCCCAAACCAAAACATTACGTCAGAATCACTGTAGGCAGCCCCTATTGCTAACTCCCTTTGAGGCAGAGGGCAGAGACCTGCTCACCAAGACATGCTGGAACTGGTCACATTTAATTAGTGAAACTTCTTCCTGGAGGGACATTTCCATGGTGAAGGGCCTACATCTGAATTTAGTGGGACTACAGCACAGAAGCCTTCCATGGCAGTATTTTCCTGGGGCTTCCTTTCCTCAAGGGAGGATCGATACAGAAGAGCCAACTCAGTTTAAAAACAAAACAAAACAGAACAAACAGATACAAAATCCAATACTTAACTGGAGCAGCTCACAGAGCAGGAATACCCAAAACTCTTATTTCATGATTCTGCTCTGGTCCAGAGATAGAGTCACCGTCAAGTCACTGTAATTTCTGCTAGAGGCTTAGGTGTCTTCTGCAGCATCAAACACCAGATACCCAGGGGCATGTTGTCAGAAGAACAACAATTAAGAAATCAATGTCTTGAGAAACACAGCAATAACTTGCTAGCTGATATTATTGGCTGTGTACAACATAAGCCTTGTCTAACCAATAGGAGCCATTCAAAACTGCTTTGTTAAAGGAAAGAGTCATCGATCACTAAGAATTTCTTTCTTCACACCTTCAAAAGCTCTGTCACTAGTAGTGGCTCTGGAGCTCTGTTGGAAGCAAAGTCACAGGCTGTCCCTTCTACATGTATCCTTAAGGCACTGTCAAACATTTTATCTCCAGGAGAAAGGAGTCCAGGTGTTGGATAGCTCTAACCCAGCACATACAGCACAAAAAGGGTCACATCCAAGCATTACTGCTTCCTAGAGGAAGGAAAAAAGAGGGCACACAGCATGGTCCTGTTTCCCAGTCAAGACAATTGTTTGCCACCCTAAAGAATTTGTTCTCACTGCCTAACACAAAACCACATACCACCTTCTTACAGAAGGTAGGGCCACACTGTAAGAATTGTAACTATCTCACTCCACAAAGTCATCTTCTGTTTTCCTGTGGCGGACTGATGCAACTGATTTGACCTGGAAGGCATCTTTCTTACTCTGAGGGAAAGGGAAAGCATTTGTGTAAATCATGGTGTTTTTTCTTCAACCCAGTCTTGACTTAGAAGTCATTAAAAGTTACCTTGATTTGAAGCAAGAACTTTTCCAATGTTTTTGATTTCCTCCCTCAAAAGGCTGCTCTGTCCCTTCAGGCTTACATACAGCCTCAGATGGACTTCTGTTTCCACTGGGGCTCATATTGGCAAAGCACATGAAAAGCAGCTTTGATGGTGGGTGGCTTTCAGCTGCAAAGTGTGACACCAGCCTCCACCTTCCTCTGGCACTCACACCTGCTCCATATAATTCACATCATGCTCCTAAAACAAGTTCAGAAAATCCTTTGATACAAGTTCATCAAGGTCTTACTCAGCCAGAGGGATACATACGATTTACTCACAATGAACCTGCCAAGAGACCAGTGTGCTTAGCACAATGGGCTGCAGTTTTGCACCAGTGGAATTCAGCTGAGAACCAAACAGGTGGAACAAATCTGGCACCATGTGCCCACCACATCAAACACAGACACCTCCTGGAGAATAAACAGGTCATGGGAACTTTAGAAAGCTCTCTGTGCCTTGATGAATGCAATTGACAGATATCTACAGCATGCTATTGCATTTTGGCCAAAAAGAAACCCCAAACCATCAACAACAGAAGAAAGAATTAAAAGAACACCCCAACAAACACACACAAAAACAACTCTTAAAAAACAAAACAAAACAAAACAAAAAACCCACAAGCTCCCCCCCAAAACCAACCAAACAAACATACAAAAAACAGCACCAAAACCCAGAACTAAAATCAAAACCCAAAAAACAATGCAAAAAGAAGAGAGCCAGGCTCTGGACTGATCCTTCTTCCATTAAAGTCAACAGGAGATTTGCTGTGTGCTTCAAAGCAGTTTGGCCCCTTATAAAACAGAGTGGGTTTCTTCCCCTAACAACAGCTGCTCAAAACACCAGTAAGAGTCGGCAGGACAGTTTGGGTAGGGAGGGAAAAGAAGACAGGCCAGAACGAGAAGAAAGAAATAAGGTATTATAACTTCCCAGGTGTGACTTCAGGTGCATCAGCCTAACATCAGTTTACACCTAATACCAACACAGTGTGACAGTGTCTGACCCATATGTTCTATGAACATAGAATAAGCCAGGCACATAGTGTCTGAAGTGTCAGGCTGAAACTGCCAGTAATAATTTGGAAAAGGATGAATATTTTTTTATGATTACTGTCTGGTGTAACACAGTAGATTCCTGTAGGTTTTCCAGAGAAGATGACTCAATGTCCTGTGAGTAATAAATTAGAAATCATAGCCATGACTGTCCTCTTAGATTTGCAATATAGACTGCCTCTAAACTCATTGCCCTTCCTAAAAGATGCTTTCTTCATGCACTTGGCAGATGTTGCTCACAGCATGATTACTAGTGTACAATAAAGAACTGTTTCAAATTGCTTATCTCTNCAGTTTCCTGGCCCTTCCTAAAAGATGCTTTCTTCATGCACTTGGCAGATGTTGCTCACAGCATGATTACTAGTGTACAATAAAGAACTGTTTCAAATTGCTTATCTCTAAAAAAGGCTCAAACTAAACCAAGCATCTCTTAACTTTGGACTTCCTAGGTTTCAAGCTTCCACCATTTCTTTAATGAATGAACTGTGGTTTCCTAGGAGATGGAAGAGTGACCCCCACCCTGTTTCTTAAATGCTAGCTTTCTCATATGCTCTATCTCTGTCCAATGCCTTTGTTCAGTGAATTTAAGCACTTCTCACCAATTCTGAGTCCCACTTGCCTTCTTATTTTCCCCAGCGACCTCCAACCTCAGGTTTCATGGCGGTCACCAAATTTTCCCCTCATGTAAACAGAATTCTCTTTCTCCCCTGTAGTAGCAATGTCTCAGCCCTCCAGGCTGGTGTTTTCCTAAATAAATTCATCTATTTCTAAAACCAAACCCCAGGCATCTGGTCCCCTACCACGGAGAACATTTGGCCCAAAAGCGGATCTGATGAAGATTATCATTTCTCAACAGGCTTGGCCAAAGACAGGCAGCAGAATAAGGGTTTGGAGTAGCCTTTGCAGTAACTGGTGCCTTTTATTAACCCTGCCTGTAATTACACGAGTCAACAAGAAACAAGCTAGTTGTGCCCTGGCAGTTTTCCGCTGACGTAAGGGAACACGTACACAGCTGGCTGAAATGAGCCCGCTGTCTTTGACGAACATTCAGTAATGGATTTGCTGCACCTAAAGCAGAGCTTTATTTCAACAGTTATTTTTAAAAAGCAGCAACTGGTTGTCCACATCCCAGTGATCTGCATAATCGAGTTCATGTCATAATGTCACAGTGTTTACCAAGAAAGTGACAGATGGTGGTTATTGTGGGGAGTTCTTATAAAGAGGGCACATACGTGCATCGTGATTATGCGTCAGGGTGTTCATGTTGAAAGCACTTCTTTAATTTAGTAGAGGATATTAAAGTTTGCTTAAAAAACATACACTCCATGAGAAGAGTGGCAGATGGAGTTAACAAGCCCACCTGCTGTTTTGCTTGAAAACACTGTCTAATAAGAGGTTGTGTGTTTTAAAAGATGTGTTCATGATGTAATTTGTAATCCTTTCCTGGGGAGAGGACATAAACACTCTGAGGATGGTGGCATAGCTCTAAGGGCACTTCTCCAAGACAGAAGGACTAGACTTGGAAAAAAGGAAAGGTTGGCTGTTTAGAAAAATAGCTTTTCAATCTTGAAGAGAGAAATAAGGGCAGCCACATCATATAGGTGATGCTCAGCTCCATCAAAACAACAGATATGGAGGAGGCAGATCTCAGTTGCAAGGTGCCCATGAAAGACAGAGATTCTGAGGGTGTGTTTGGGCATTCCAATGGACAAACTCCTGAGAGGGAACTGTTTGAGTAAATCCACAGCAAAATTGCACAGGGCTGAAATCTCACTATTATGTCCTATGCTTGTGCTCGCTCTTCAGGTTACAATCACCTGTCTGATGGACTATATTTTCTTACCAGGTCCAGGACTATATTTTCTTAGCAGGACAGAAATGCAAAAGCTACATTTCTAGGGGCCAGGATATGGTCCATATCAAAAGGCAGCAACTTCAAACTCCTTCTTCTGAATAGTGTTTTGCCATGTACCATGTGACACATGACAAAATGTGTACATAAACCTGTAGTCTGCAGACCTCTCTTGTTCCCTGATGGTGCAGATAGATGAGTCTTCTCTTTGGCAGTCACTGATTCATCTCTCTCTTCCTTCAGCCTCAGTGGACAAAACTGTCTAAAGCCTCCTGGGCTGTTTCCATTTCTTCCAGTCTGGAGGCCCCCTTCCCTGGCCCATGGCACAGGACGCAGTCTCCCAGTCATGTCTGGAGCAAGTTAAGCATACTCAGTTTTGGTGGCCAAGGGTTTCAGCAGCTGCTTTTGGTGATTACCTTCCCATAGATATGCAAGAATGGTACAGGTTTGGGCTAATTATTTGTACTCCAGGGGCAGATGGTGTAATAGTGGACAAAATGCTATTGAAAAAATGGTGGAAAATTATACATTGTATAATACTGATTTGAGAAAACTTTGAAGATACGGACAAGAAATTGATTAATGAGACCCTTTAGGTGGCAAGAAGTTAATGGAATATGTTTTCTACCTTGAGTATTTAAGACAAAATTACTATTCCAGCCTGGGCTACAACACAGCATCAGCATTTCCTGCTGTGAAATCAGTGAAAATAATTGAGAAAGCTGGAAGCAGAGAAGATGACAATGAGATTATCCTTTTTCCTTAAATGATGCAAAAGCAACAGAGAAGCATGACACTGTGTTTATGAAAACATCCCAGTTTGATGTTGCACCTGCTTATGGGCAGGCAACAACAGTATTTACTTTCTATTATGCAGGCTGGTGCTTACTGCAGGTGCCTGCTTTGCAGTGGAACACAGCCATCTGCAGAACGTTTTGCTCAGTTAAATATCATGGAGCTTGGCCTTTAGAGTCCATGTGTATGTGTATGCATTATGGACCCAAATGCTGGATTTGAATTAATACAAGTTTTTACAAAGATTCAATAAGCTTTGTACCTTTCAGAACAATTCACTGAATACTAGGCTCCTATAAATAATACATAAATAAACCTTAACTTCCCTGGAGTAAGAGCTGCAGGTTACAGTGAGCATTTCACCACCACACAGGCAGCATCAGTCTTTTGTGTCTTTCTGTACCTTCGTAATTATACATGTAATTACTTTGAGCCAGGAAGAGTTGTAACAAAGAGGGCACCACTTCAGGAGAATCTCTAGTTTGCTGCTTAGGACATTTTCCAGGGAAGTGAAACACATGAATTCAAATGTCCTTGGGCTGTAAAGAGATATGAATGTTTTTATCTCCCCTTTCAAAAAATAAGCAGATAAAAAGCAGCCACCACCATTTAATGAAGAGCTCTGACATAATTGCTGAGGCCTGGAGTTATGTCTCCTAGGATAGAAAAGGTTTTGCAATCTATGTTTAGACAGAAGCATCTTAAACTGACATTAGGTACCTGAATCCTTTTTGAAGAGCTGTTTGTCTACCATCATAGTCACACCTGTTTCCCCCAGGTGAGGCAGATGCTGCTAAAGCAGGGGCTGAATAAAACTTTTTAATTTCTTTTATTTGATTTTTAGAAAGCAAAGATGGGGAGAACCTGTGCTGGCTTCATTAAACAGTTTTGGTTACAGCTCTGCATTTAGAAGCATCCTGTGTTCCATTTAGTGAACTCCTATTTTTGAGTTTTGCAGATTAGCAATTGCTTGAGTTGCCAAAACCCACATTTACACAAATGGATCACTCCAAGACAAAGGCAGTGCTGTGCCTACCTGGGTTGCTAGTGAACAGCAAGGGAGTGTCAAGTGCATGGCCTCAGCAGTGACTCTGCGGGCAGAAATGTAAACCCAGCAGGCTCTGCACACTGGGCTGATAAGTAGAAGCATTTTTAATATTACTTTTAAGAGTAATAGTGGGAGTTGACAGTGAACAGACTGGCTGCCCAAATCCAAACACTTCAGCAGCATCGAAGGAGAAAAAAAACCAGAAACTAGGAAAGCACTCAGCCTATATCGGACATGGCTAATAACAACTATTCATAGTACATAGCAGTTATTGGACATTTGGGTTCTCAGTCTCTTTACTACCATCTCAAGAACTTCTCTGTGAAGCTTTGATGGCTTATCACAGCCCCTAAGGACAGCACGAGGATGAAGGGCTGGCAGGGCCACAGCATTTGCGTCCAGGGACTGTGGATGAATGTGCCACCTCACTACAGTTCTCATCACTCAGATCTGGGGTTGTAAACTTGCAGTTACTTACCTGCTTTTATTTTGAGACCAGAGGCCACTCTCTTGTGGTCTTGGCCCATCCCTAGTAGGTGTTACCTTGTTGTTAGCTGTTGGAGGAGACGCAGGGAAGAGGAGAGGGGTGGAAGTGGGGCTCAAGAACTTAAAAGTAATTTGAAAAAAGACTCACTCCAAGTCCAACTCTGATACTTGCCAGTTTACATAAATGGAAAAAAGAAAATGGAAATAATTTGTTTACAAGTATAGCACAGTCATTCACTATTACAAAAATCAAGTATTTCAGACATCATCGTATAAAAATAGCCCATGACACCAGCTCTGGTTTTAATCAGCTCCAGAAAAAGCTGTGGTCTAGAAGGGATATGTGTGGGGTTTGAGGTTTTTTTAGGTTGCATATCAAGGACTGTTGGGAATAAAACTGGTACTAAGTCTGGCTCATTCATTCAGGGAATAAAATTTACTACAGGGGAGGGAGAAAGCAGAAGCAGCTGATTTCTGTCACACCACCATGCTTTAGACACTTTCCCTGCATCACCAAATGAATGAGGGAAGTGACAGCTCCCTCTGGAAGAGCCAATTCATATTTTCTCTCAGCTGACCTTTAAGGGAGCCCAGAAAGACTAAACAAGGCTTGAAAAATTCAGACTCAAAGGCTAAACAGAGAAAACTTTCCAAAGAGCCCTGAGAGCCACACGGAGCCAGCAGTGTTAGCTGCAAATATCCCACACCAGCTTTTTCATCTCCTCCTCCACACCTTCTCCTCTCCCACAGAAACAAACTATATGTGACTATTTGGGGGCTATTTTCTTTCAAGTTCCTGAGCTGTGAGGAATTCAGGTTTTCAAGTCTCTACCTACAGCCGCAGTAACTAGGGGCTTGGACAGCAAATTCTGAAGCCATGAAATAACTAGACCGAATAAAACTTAGAGCTACACCTTCTTAAAATAATGAAAACTACCAAGTCATTACATGATTTATAATGTAATTGGTAGCACAGGTTGTGCCTGTTTCATTAGCGAGAAAACAACAACAGTAATAATAAGACAACTTACTGAATCACTAATCTCCCAGTTAGGGACAGCTGTGTGTTTTCATGGAGACACCAGTCTGAATACCAGCTAGAGTTCACAGTGTGTCCATGTACAAGGTTTTACATGAGTTTGTGAGAAAGCATGAGCAGGTTGTAACTGCATCTGTGCTTCATTCAGGAGGCTTCAAAAGAAAAAGATACTCTTTTTATTTTTCATAATAGAAGTATTCTAAAATAGGAGCCTTGGGAGAAAGGAAAGCTGCTCAAGGAAAGAGCAGTCACAGATTACAGATTATTTTATCAAAGAAGTAACAAAATGTGCTCAGAATACTTCTATTACAGCTCCTTTTTGCATGCACTGCTTAGCTCATGCTTTTGCGTGCCAAATACCCTGTCTGCACTGAGAGTACCTCTGCATGCACACCCGATAACAACTCCTCTTTGTCCTCGGGTGTTATCAAACCTCTGACCTGCCAGAAGCCCCACCGCTGCCTGCTCAGCCAGCTGTGAGTCACAGGCAGGGAGGAGTGGAGCTGCCACCCACCCACACCACCCCACCATGCCAAGCTGTAGGTCATGCTCCAGGCTGGGGTTTTGCTTCCTTCTGCCTTATCTTAATTGCCACACACTAGTGTATGTGCTGGTGGTGCATGACTCAGTCGCGTGGAGGTATACGTGATGTTAAATATAGCAAACAGCTTCAGACAGCCCATTTAGTAAACTAGTCAGCAAATACCCACAAATAAGGGAAGAGCTTAAAGAAATCAAGAATTCTCTGTGAATGAATCACAAACACTAAAACCTGCCCAAATCCAGCAAGTAATATTTTCCAAGATGAAGTAGTGTACCAATGTGAAATGTTTGAAGTTTGCAAAAGCAGATCATCCCCAGCACTTTTTCACAGATAGATCTTAATGTACTTTGCCAAATAGGTCGATATCATTACACTCCCTTTCTAAGTGTGGTGAGAGAGGCTGGCCTGAAGGTCAGCCTGTGGGCAAGAAGTGCAGCCAAGAGCAGAACAAAGGTTTTCTTTGTCACCCGCCAGTAACCTTCCAGTCTAAAAATCCAGATACTCTCTCTTGTTGGGGTGCAGAAAGAAGGAGGTTGTTTCAACTTCATATTTGTGCTTTGAATTTAATATGCGTTGAAGCTCACTAATTTTATTATTCAAAATTTAAGGGTTTTTTTCCCTTACCAAATAGATATTAAAAAAAAAAAAACCAAAAAAAAAACAAAAAAAAAAAAAAAAAAAAACAAAAAAAAAAAAAAAAAAAAACAAAAAAAAAAAAAAAAAAAAACAAAAAAAAAAAAAAAAAAAAACAAAAAAAAAAAAAAAAAAAAAAACAAAAAAAAAAACAAAAAAAAAAACAACCAACCAAACAAAAAACTTCATAAAAGAATCTGTTTGTTTAAATCCAAACCAATCACACCTGCTGTAATTAGTCCTTAAATCCATCAGGCAGGTACGTCCAACAGTTAATGCTTTAATGGCCCCATTCTCCCCTTTATGATCCTACTGCTGCACATCACAACAGGATTGTCACAGGACAGAGAGACCTTGCAGAAGCTGGAGGAGACACTGAAATAGTCCATCTGTTACCATTCCATGGCACAAGACTGGTTTGCAAGGTTACAGGGCAATGGAAGTACAACATTGCTATAAGGGATAAGGCAGGAGTGGTGACAGTGGAAATTATCACAACCTTGGCTTCAGAAAGTACCCCAGGCAGTGCATCATAACAGTGACCTCTCTTCTCTCACCCAGAGTTCTTCTCTGGGGCAGACTCCAAGAAGACCACTGTCACTAAGGAAAATGGAGAAAAGTGCGATCAGGCAAAATGTTTGAGAGGTGAAGGAGAGATGCACGGAGGTGAAGGATGGGCCTGCTGTATTTGTCCTCCTCAGCTGCTGAGAGCAGGAACAGAATAATTAAAGTAACTCCATGAAATCCACCAGCAAAATTTTTGACAGTGACTGCTTTTTTTTCACTGAGTGCACATTACAGAGGCTCACGGTGGCGATGGAGGAGGACTGCAGGGCACCACTAAGATACTCCATTTCTCCATGTTCCTTTTAAATCATTCTTACTTTAGAGCTCCATGGGTATTGCAACAGGTGTAACTTCACCTGATGTCCAAGGTTGCCTATTTTAGTTTACTGTTTCCATCTCTTCCAGCCCAGATTTCTACCACATTAGAAATATTGCCCACCAAGCACTGGTAATACAAATGGGAAAAGCCCACTGACCTTCTTCCAGCAGAGCTTCTGACTTGGCCATCAGCCTTATGAGTGGCTTTACTTAGGGTTTCCTGAGAAGAAGTATGAACAACATCTAGTACAGCACTAAGTACATTATATGGTTCCTTCCATTATAAAAAGTAGGAGAAAATTTGTTTGTTTGCTTGCTTTCAAATGAAAAATTTAAGTCCATGACTCCCTCTGAATAAAAGCCATCAAAAAGAGCAAATGAAACTCGTTTTTCTAAACCATGCTGGTGTGAACAGCACCACAGCTTGCTTATAGTGTAAACACATGTTCCTCTACAACATCCAGTCCATCTTCTCACAAGAAAGAGAGAAGAGGAAGGGTCTTGTGGACTCTGTTTTGCACACCAAGGATTAGCCAAGACAGAAATCCTTCCTTCAAGGCAGTTATGTTTTCAGCATATACAGTAGGAGACACAAGTTTATTACAGTGACAATCAATCACATTTCTGCTCTTAGGAAGGCTGATTCTTCTGATAGGGGAAGTTGTCACTATCAGAAAAAAGGTGACACTTCCTCCTCTGAAAGACAAGCATCATCCTAGCAACAAGCCACTATGGTGTTTGGGCTTTGTTTTTTTCTTTACTCCTGGCCATTATCTATTGTCTCAGAAGTATTTACCTAAACTCTGTTTATGATCAGAGGTTTATAATACACTGTAGCATACCAAAGTAGGTAGATGAGTGCTCTCAGGATTGCAGCAGGGCAGGTCAGGTTCAGCTGACCAGGCTGTGAGGACAAGGTGCAATGCATGGTTTTAGACCTGTCAGAGCTTTGCCACAGAAGTCCTCCAAATCCACATTCAAATCAAAACCAGCTAACAGGAGAAATAATCCCTGAGCACATTAAAGCAAATTAAAATGGATAATATTTAAGCTGGTTATGAAATCAGAAGTGGAGGGCAAAGCAGCTCAGCACCTTGCTGAGAGCAAAGCAAATGAATTTGGCTCTCAGAGGTTTGTTCCATCTGCAGTCCGAAGAACTGATTTCCTTTCTATGCTGTTATGAACATGGTGAAGTCTAAAAATGTTTTCAGAAATATCTTCTCTTCATCTCCCTGTGTAAGAGCTGATAAGAAACATCATACACAAAATTTGCTACCACTGCTTTTGTACAAGTCATTTAGCAAGGACAATGACAGAAGGAGGAAGTCGAAGTCCAATCCACTTTTTCCAGATTCGACTTAATAATTGCTACAATTTCATGCAATGCAGTCCATAAACTTATCTCTCATCCAGTTTGTAGATTGTCTGTCAACAGCTGAAAAAATAATCAGAGTTCTTTAGTCAGATTGATTTCCCCAAAAAATTCTAACATGAATCCTTGACCTGTATATCCTTTGTAATCACATTGCCTGAATAGTCAGTATTAAAAGTACAAGGCAGAATGATGAAGTCTGGATGGCCTGATGGATCACATTAAATTTTTTCTGTATAATTTTTGTTTGTGCATCTCATCTGCATGTTGCAAAGGAAAGGCCCTTTAAGAATCAAAGGTCCTAATAGCTATATAAAAATGTCAAGGGTGAAAAATAATAAAATAGTCATAGGACACTTTTCCAGTTAAAAAAATACTGCTGACTTGACTGGTTATAGACATCAATATATGATATAATGGAAATCGGTATCACAGGATTACTAACCCCTGCATGAATGAACAGTCCTGGCAACTCATGTATTTTCCAATGCCTAAGACACACTGCTGTAGAAGTGTCTCTCCTCAAAAAGGGAAGTTAGAGAGACCTGGTACCAACTTGATTCCCTGCTGCTGGGGGTGAAACAGCTGCTACTGCTGCATCTGTCACTGTTTCTCTGCTGCATCAGGGACAAGAGCAGCAATGACAGCATCGCATAGAACAGGAGCAGCAGTTTCATAAATAACATCATGTAAAATACATCTGAATCTGAAGTCCCTCTTACTCTTTCAATTTAGGGGAATAAAAAATGCACCCATTGTATCAATAAATTTGTAATTTGAATGACGTCAAATAACTGGTGGTGTCATCTTATTGTATGCCTAAATGTAAATCTGTGCTAACAGGACATTGTTTAGATTGCAAAGCTAAGGACTTAAAATTTAAGAAATGCCAATAGGAAGACTGCTTTTGTAATTTGAGGTAGGCTCTCTTACAGATGCAGGCATGTACACACATCAGTATGAGACTGCTCCTGACTCAAGTTCTCCAAGGCTTATCAGAGATATAAAGTATCCCATGTGTTGTGTCTGCCCTTCAACATACAAGGCTAACACTGGAAATTCGTCTTCGCTCTCTGCTGACAAAGGGATAGAGTAAATCCTGGCCACGACAAAACCTACAGGTAGAAGAAATGTTTTTCATTAACCCAATTAGTATAGTTAGAAAAAGAAGAAAACCTTCCAAGCAAACAAATCCTTTATGGGTCAGAAACAGAAATAGCAAATTCCCCAAATAAAGTTAGAGATGTTTGCACTGAAAACAAAAACCAAAAGAAAACAAAACAAACCAAAAAACAAAACCAAACCAAACAAAACCCAACAAACAAAAACATCTACAGCCTTGGAATCTGAGCTTCATGGAGGCAAAGACTTCTCTGTGGCAGTTGATGCAAATCTCTGTAGATGGTTAATTGCCTGCTGTAGGGGCAGATGTTGCTTTCCCCCTCTCCCAAGATAATGCTGTATGTCTGCAAGAGGCCCCCACTCTGTGGCACCACTGGCTCCAGCTGCAGAGGTAGTGGGAGAGCAAAACCAGGCTCCCCAGCAGCTCTGGGTGGGAGAAGAGTTGTGGCATGAGCCACAGGAGGATGGGGGCAGCACAAGGCAGGAACTAATCCCTTTGCACCTGTGACAAGCCTGTGCAGCTCCACAACCCAGCCCCAAAACAGGGTAACCCACAAGGCAGGTGATATCCACCCAGGTATGGTCCTGAGCTCCTTCTCCACCTAAATCATTTACAGCCAACCTAAGGCGTCACTATGCTCCTGCTGCCCATCAACATTTTGACATGTGATCTTGCAGATCTGTCTTCCAAGAAGAGTTATTTTTCTTGCGTGTTTCCTCATGATGATGTCCAAAAGGCCTAAGGATTGCCAGTGCTTCACTAAGAAAATAAACACAGGTAAGTGGAATGGATAAATGAAAACGTTACCGAAGTGGCAGGCTGAGTGCGGCAGGTCACAAGCTATGTCTGTTAGCAGGTTGAGCTGCCTCTCTTCCTCTTTCATTTGGGAAAGCCACTACCAAAAGCTTCAACTCACAAGTGAATTATCAAGGAATTACTGGAGGGTAAGCAGGAGCAGCAATTGGCCTGCCAGCCTCTCCACTTTCTTTGCTGAAGTTGCTTTCCACCTTATCTCTTTCTTTAAACTTCTTCTAAGCATGCATGCTTGTGAGTCTCCTCAGGTTAGCTTTGTCAGAATAAAACCAGATTATTCCACATATCCAGGTTTTGGCTCTTCCAAATTCCCCTGAATGTTGAAAGCTATTAATCTGACATGTTTTCCACCCTGTGATTCTCCTAGCATGGCTTTGTGGTGGCCTGATGTCATACCTAACCACAAAAGACCATGATCTAATATACCATAACTGTTAAAAAATATAGTGTCCGACACACTGGTTTCCTAACCTCATGGGGAAAATATTTATGCCATAAAACTTCTTAACCTTTAAAAAAGAAGGGCCCTTAAAGATGGTATTTTGAATACCATGAGGTATATATGGGGAGTAGGAATACTGAATTAGTGAGTTTCCTTCTTTTGTTTTGTTGTTTTTTTTTTTTTATTTGGATAAACCAGAAGTATTTGGTACTTGAGTAGAATAAGAAAAATGTTCTAGAGACATGAAAGGATTTTTTTTAATGTCCAGGTCTCTTTTGTACCTTTTATACTCGTTTATACACTGTCAGTTCAGCGGTTTGGCATCGCTGGAGCAGTATAAAGCAGCCTCTGGATGAGAATTTGGTTCAGGAAGCATGGAATTGCAATTTAAAAAGTCAATCATTTGCAGGCTTAAACTGAAAAAAAGACTTTAAGGAAAGGATACAGGAAAATGCAGTTCATCTATTGCACAATGCTGGTGGTGAGGTTAAGGTGACGGAAGGTGCTTTCAGGACATTGTGTACAGGCAGGAAAACTGTGAAGGGACAAAAATGTAAAAGAAGGTGAAGCCTTCAGGACAGACATCAGCATCACCTCTAATCACTGTTTTCTTTTCAGCAACTGAGATTCTGCCCCGATTTACTAAGAAGCTGTTTGCATTTAGAGCTAAATCAATTTATCTCGAAATGCAGCCTTTTCCCGAGGGCTTGTGGCCTGTAAAGCTTTCTGCTTCTTTTTTCTGCCCTTTTATTTTTTCCCCTTTGCCTGTCAATGGCTACATTCCCACATATAACTAAGGTGGAAGCTGGCAGTTCCCCAGAGGCAGGGGAAAAGCTGGAAATTTCCAGGTCACACTCAGGAATCCAGCCTTCTGTGAGGCACCGGACACTGCTTCTGAGCACAAAAGATGCTTACAGCCGCTTTCTGTTCTCAGAGACAAGTTCAATACTGTCACTGTCTAAATTAACTCATTCTCTGCAATCACTGTTACCACTGGTGATTAATGCATGCATTTCCATTTCCCCTTCCTTTCAATGAGGCAAGGAAAGGGTTCTGTTCATTTCTTTCCTCACTGAAATCTCACAAGCTGATGGTCCTGCAGCTGGCTGTGATATCCCAATGACCCCAAACCTGGAGGTGAAGGTGTGGGGACATCAGAAGGAGGTTCTGATTGCAACTCAAGCTTGGACAAAGCTTTCCGGGGTGCAGGCATTCTAAGCAATACCTCACCCCTGTCTGACCCCGGGCTGCACACCTGGGCTGATGCAAACACAGATTTGGACCAGAGCTGCCTGCTTCAGGCCAGCTCTACCTTAAATGCCCTCAGGGGGCACTGAGCGCTGCCTCAGATCTGACAGGCAGAGCCTGGGGCTGCAAAAGCTGGGAAATCAGTCTAAAAATGGGTGTTTCAGTAAAAGTTTGTTTTCCAGCTCTGTTTTGCTGCCTTACAGTGCATCACGCTAGAAACGTGGGCAAGTGGTTTTTGGTACGGAGAGGTGCCTTTTCATTTTAAAAGAATGTCCCCACCAACCACAACCCCATGTAAGGAAAAAGCAGCAACTTACTGGTATAGCTGTCAAGTGGGGAAGCAGAATTATACTCTCTGTTGAACCTTACTGTCATTTTAGTGAGACTTTGATGGTTTCAACAGTTCCTTACCAGAAGTGACGTGAGCATGGAGGTCAGCACGCACCCCACACCCAGCTTTTTGGTCTGCTAAAAGGCAGAAGGCTTTCAGAGCTATGCCAGGCAGTTTCTTTGTTCCCTGTTGTTTCGTGGTTGTTTAGGTCTGTGTGTTTACATACATCAGAGAAAACATGGGAGGAAATATTTCTTCATTAAGGCATGATGTGCTGCAGCTGGGGTCTTGACTTCCAGTTTACTGGATCATCTGACATAACTACCATTGTGCATTTGTTATGTTTTGACTGAAGGATAAATGTCCCAATGACAAACTGAAATGCATGGAGAGCATTACAGACAAAGGTGAAGAGAAAAACTTACACAGAAAGCATGCCATATTCAGCTTGATAAGTCAGCCACAGGAAGAGATAATATTCATAAGCTGTTACCAAAATGTAAAGGTTCCGGAGCACAGGGCAGTCACTGCTGGATGTTTGGATGAATACAGTATGGATTAGTACCCAAGCATGATCCTGAAAATAAAAAAAGAGTGGGAAATTCTGCCTTTATGTTGCCTTTATATACTGCAAAAATCTCAAAATCCAGACACCAGGAAAAAAATTTTGGGAGATACAAAATGTGGAGGACACAAGATGGCATTTTGAAGCACAGCTTCATCTGCTGTAAAAAACAAAACCGAATGCTGAACTCTTTAACCCAAACATAGTATCCTGCTGATTCAAGAAGCCCTTTCATTCAAAGAATGTAAACCCTGCTATGACAGGAGCTGAGAGTTCTCTTCTATGGAGAGCAGGAAACTTTCCTAAAGGGTGAGTTTATGACCTGGCTGAAGAGCTGGAAATAATTAAGTGTTCTTGTCAAAGGTCAAAGTCATAGGGTTAAATTCCTAGGAACTCAAAACAATCTTCGGTGACTGTGCCAAGACTGATCATTTGGCCCTTTTCTGCCCACAGTGGGAAGGCAGCAAGCAGCCTGGGGCAGGAGTGAGCCATGCCTCAGTTATCTGCCCTTTCCAGTTCCAAGTCTGACATTTTGAGACTCATCATACGCTCGTGGTCTAAGAAAGCATAGCTGAAGATAGAAAAAATAAGTAAATCTGGAAATAAGAATTGAAGCCAAATGCCCTATTTATAGCAACACCAAATATGAACTAAACACAAAATGACAAACTAAGATTCTGATTCATATTCTACTTCTGATGTAACCCTGCTGAATTCAATGGGGCATTAGACTCTGCAGCAAGAATCTGCCTTGAGATGAAAACAGCAGCACTGGTTTGGCCCTTGGGGAGCTGTCGTGCTTTGCTGTATACATGAAAGCTGCAAAACAGTCTACATTTGTAGGGACTTCAGTGCTTAAATTTGAAGCCATGCATGGTGTTATTACTGAGCAATGCTCAAAAATGTAATGAGGTGGAAGGGGCAATTCACTCATTGGGTGCTTTTCTACCATATGGCAACCTTAACCTCTCAGAGAAGCAACAGTCTGTTTCCCCTTGTGAAATGCAGCTTAAACATGGTGCAATAACGAGTAGCATGAACTTGCTAATGTCCCCAGAACAAGCTATAAGCACTTCCTGGTGAGACATATGGCTTACAGCTCCATTCAATGTGCTTACCAGCCTGAAAGCAGAAAGGCAAGGAGGTGGACTGATACTCCTGCACACAGCACATGCTGCAGGGAGACATGCACTAGGTTATTGCCCTGAGAATGGCTTTCCCCACTGCCTTTCATTCAAAGTCTTTTGTCCTTGCCCCTCAAAAAATTTTTGACTCTTGTTAATGCCGTTCTGGCAGAAATTAGTGTCTTTATAAGGCAAAGAATCACCAAAAAAAACCCCTTGGAGAGTGTTTCTCAGCTCTAATTTACTATGGGGTCAAACTGTCATAGGCCAAACAGATTTTCTGGCTATACCAGGAGTGTTTTACTTAGTTTTTTAAGCTTAGAAGTATCTTTATTCATCCTTGTGCAAGGAATCAGATCATTCTCTGAGTCCCTTGCTTGACTCGAAACAATCTGGTATCAAATTTCTCCATAAAATGAAGTAAAATGTCTCAGGTTGGATCTGAAATCCAAGCTTGGTGGACACCTTGCTTCACAACGGGATGATCTGAGGCCAAAGTACAGCTCCTGGTGAGATCTTGGAGTAGTCCAGGTCCTGGTACTGTGGGATGGCTCAGTCTCTACTGCAGATGGCCCTTCTGCCTGTGCCTCTTCTCACGCTCTTGTTCTGCCAGTCTGCAAGCTATCCTGCTGCATCCATTCATCCTTAGTCATCCCCCTCCTTCTTCCTGTTCATATTTCTAAAGCCGAAGAGCAACTGAGACCATGCAGTGACCTTCTGCACTGACTGCTCTGTCTTTTGTGAATCTAAATTGATTTTCCTTGCAAGAGAACATCCAGGATGTACCCTTTGACCTTCAGCCAGAGGTTGTGTATTAGGAGTAAGAGAGAATGCAAAACCGGCATTTCACTGTCAGCACTGGCAAGAAATATGAGCCATGCTCTACTAGAAAACAGTCTGTTTCTGTCCAGTGCATGGAAACATGGGAATTACCAGACTTGCTTAGACACAAGGGTCAATATTCCCCCTCTGATGCTAGCCAGCACTAGATGCTTCAGGGAAAGGTCTGAGAAGCCTGTAGCTGGCAGATACAGGATTATCCCATTCTTATCTCCCTGCTTTGTAGAACAGTATAGGCAGCATGCACACGAATACAGGCACATAAAGAGCTCTCTTCCTGGAAATATTGCAATATTCTGTGTCACATGAAGCACTGTTAAAGACTTACTGCAATAGCAAGTAACTGACCCCAAGAACCAGCTCTGTGAAGGAGAGGAAGGAATAAGACAAGGCATGCTGGGGGTTCAGCAGGTCTGTTTAGCACATGGGTTTCTAAAACTGGTGTGCAGCAACAATTCACCTGAAAATGGCCAAAAAAACCCCAACCCTGTTCACCAGCCCAGAGCCATCAGTCCAGACAGGAGCTAAAATACCATCATTTTGACAGAAGAACAAGGTTGTTGGAAGAAACTGCCAATCCTCCACCCATATTCCTATAACCTGTGCATATTCTTGATCATGATTTAGTATCCTTTTTCTATGCCTCTAGGGTCAGCTGTTAGGCTTCCAGATGACTTTAGGCAAGTAGTCAATGGCCTTCAAGTCCATAGTCAGTGCTCAGTTTACTCCTCCCAGCACTTACCTACTGGAAAGAAGATGAAAAGGGACCAGGCTGAACTTGGATATCTTTCTATGCTGCCCTTTCTACCTATCTATGGTTTAATAATGTTTTTTTTGTAACAACACTGGCCCACAAGGAAAAATAGGCTTTCTCTGTTTAAGCTGTTGCTGGGGATTTGATGTGAGGTTTGTCAGGGATTCTGGAAAGCTACTGGAACAGTCACTGTAGATTTTGTGGCCCAGTTTCCTTCTGTGTTTTGAGTTTATCTGCTGTTATGTAAATCAGATGATTATGAAAACATTACACTATTCAGTACCCACTCAGATGAGAGGAGGAGAAGGAAGTTGGTGTTGACCTGGTAGAGAATTTTGTTATTGATAAAGTTGAGGAAAACAGATCCCAGCACACTTTGTTTGTTTAATTAGTGTCTGTTTCTAAGTCCCACAGAACTCTTTCTGTAGCAGCAATTAAAATGAATAAAATTGTAGAGAGCTATAAGATCATAGAATCATAGAATATTTAGGGTTGGAAAGAACCTTAAGATCATCTAGTTCCAACCCTCCTCCCATGGGCAGGGACACCTCACATTAAACCATGCCACCCAAGCCTTTGTCCAACCTGGACTTGGACACTGCTAGGGATGGAGCATTCACAGCTTCCTTGGGCAACCCATTCCAGTGCATCACCACCCTAACAGGAAAGAACTTCTTATATCCAATCTAAGCTTCCCTTGTTTAAGTTCTAACCTGTTACCCCTTGTCCTATCACTACAGTTCCTAATGAAGAGTCCCTGACTCCCCAGCATCCCTATAGGCCCCCTTCAGATACTGGAAGGCTGCTATGAGGTCTCCACGCAGCCTTCTCTTCCCCAGGCTGAACAGCCCCAACTTTCTCAGCCTGTCTTCATACAGGAGATGCTCCCTGATCATCCTTTTGATGCAGCCCAGGATACGGTTGGCTTTCTGGGCTGCAAGCGCACACTGCAGT
>NDXB01010699.1:121726-136365 GCA_002631895.1 Agapornis roseicollis | reverse complement strand
GCCCACTGGGTTGCTCCCATGCTGTAATTTCCTAATCAAATGTAAAAGTTGGTTTCTAGAAGCAGCACTTTATTCTTAAGAGGTTAATGTAAGAAATTAAACATTTGTAGGAAAACCTCAAGGTCTCATCTTCAGGCATCTGATAATCTGATATTTGCTAATCTTCAGATGATCTGTTTTAATCCTTGCTAGAGTAAATGAGAACCAACAGGCACTTTGTGTTTATTCTGCTCCTTAAATAGCCATGTCTTGTTAGTTCTATCTAATTATTGTCCCTTTCCTTAGTTTCTCTTGCTACATAAAATTAACTTGGTTTTAATCCTACACATGAAGAAATGTAAAGTGAAAATTTACTGCTGTTTTTCGGTTCACTCTCTCTGAAACACAAAGAAGGGCAATATATCAGGGAATGTTTCCACTGAAAGGAAAAGGTTTTTTAATGGCTTCATCTACTCCAAAACACTTGTAAGAGCACAGACAGCAGATCTGGTAAATACAGTTACAAATTACCAGATGTCAGCAAAGTACTCTTGTTGGAACAGCATATTGTTGCAAGTTGCAAACCCCCTCCCTTTTATGATGTACAGACATCAACCTGGAAGTTCTTATACAAGAATTATACAAGCTCATCCAACAGGTGATATTAAATAGCAATAAGCAAGATAACAAGCTGTGGGGTTTTCTATGGTTACTTGGTAGCAAGCTTTGCGTTAAGTAGTAAAGCAGATCAGAAGCAGGATGAGTCACTGTGAGACACAGTGATACTGCCTCATATGCAAAAAGTGACAGTCACATTTTGGACTGGAAAGAGTTCCTCTCTTGGCATGTTGTCTAGCATGTGACGATGAGGTAATATTTGCATTGAAGTAACGAGGAGGAGAATTTCCTAGAATAAGGTAAACTAGTCTGAAATGCTTCCAAGGGGTGGAGGGATGCAGAGATCAGTTTTGGGATCTCTGGTCTCCTCCCAAGTAATCCAGTATCCATAATAAGGCCCCATCCCCAATCCCACACACTCTGCTGTGTTTTATATGACTGCTCCTGTAAAGATATCATTTAAATGGCTGACTTTTAACCTTGGATACACACACACAATCCTTCTAGCGAAAAGATTAATGCTTGCATCTTGAACCATAAATATATGTTAGAACTGAAGATGCCCCCTCCTCCTTAACATACAAACTCACTCCCTGATACAGATACACTGTGTTCAAAATGAAACACAAGCAGAACAGAGCACTGAGATACACTGGTATCTAGCTTTTTGACTGATCTTTATCACTGCTTGTGTTAACACACTGCCTGTGAGCTCAGTACAGGATACTCCCTACAGTAATATTTTCTTTAATTTTACTTTCATTCCTAGCATTTCCATTTATGATTTTAGAAAACACATTTTTCATCACCAACAGCAGCTGTAATTTCTTGTACTACAGCCCAAGCAGCAAGTACATCTCAGGGTTGTGGAGGTATCAATCAGAGATGCTTATGTACAAAGTAAGGAGAAGGACCCTACATCAGAGCTCTCTGCAGAGAAGATAGATGTCATTCTTAAAGAAAAGAAAACCTAACCTGTGAGTCAAGCAGAGCACAGACAGTGCTGCAAGAAGAGTAACTGCCAGGAGGCTAAATGCTGCTGTCCTTATTCTGATTAAAGGAGTGTCTGAAGGCAGTGGGGATTTAGCCTGGTCCTGAACCACAAATATGATGCTTAGAGATAGTTATCACCAACAGCCAACATTGATTTCCACTGGAATCCAGGAGGCTCGGTACTTTATAAAAGTCAGGTTCCTCCATATTTTATCAAGGTTTTATTACTGTGAATAAATGAGTACTTAAAAATGCTTTAGTATGACTTTTATCTGCTCTTTATGAGAGCACTCATTATCTACCAGCTTTGGAGTATCTCTGATCTACACACTTGACCAGAAGGATCTAATAAATACAACAAGGAGAAATGAAGTTTGCTATAGATCAATACCTGTTAAATGTTTACAAGAGTACACCCAGCACCAGCATCTGCTACAGCTACACTCCAGTCAGCTTTCCCACAGAGTATCAGGGTTTAAGAGAAACCTATATTACTGCAGCCATCCTTGGAGAATCCCTAGTGCTAACACAGCCCAACAGAGAACACAGCCAGGCTCACTCCCTTCCTGGGGTTTTATCAATAGGTCAAATCCTCAACACAACCTCAGCACAAGCTTTCTCTCCAGGTTTCACAGTCATCAGGATTTGCTGCTTCTGTCAAGAATCCTTTCCTCAGGTAACAGGCTTTTGTTCCCTCCATATCCCATTTCGCCTCAACTGGACCCGCTGAGGTCACCCTGTCAGCAGCAACTGTGTCCTGGTGCAAGGTCTTGCTCCTGTCCTTAGACTAACTCAGCAATGTTGCTATGAAGGCAGGGAGAAGTCAGAGCCTGCTAACCACCCACAGGCAGATGATCTCCAACTGACTTGAAACAATCCTGCTGGGCAGGAGAAGCAAGATATCACAGCAGCTCAGTACTCAGCAGCCCAAGCTGTACTATCTGTGACCCGCAAAGTACAGACTATTGGAACTGGGAGCAAGAACACAAATCATAGGTGACTGGGGTCTGTAATACCTGCTATGCATCAGAAAGGTGCTTTACTTATTCGACAATGCCCTATGCTAGTTAAAATAAAAAGTGCAGATTCAAACTAAATTGCTCTGTGCCATATAAAGATTGAACATCACTTGATCTTTGACATCATCATTTCAATTCACCTGGAAAAGCAGAAGACTATAAGATCACTGAGTCAGCTGTATCTAAATAACTCCTACAATGGAGCCATGGTCTCTAAACTAATGATTAATAAGCCTAAAGAACATCCATAGCATTTAAGCAAACTATTTTTATAGACTTTATGGAGTAATGCAGAATTATCAGAACTCTAGACTATTCTCATTGGTGCTAAAAAAGGCATCCACAAAAAAATGTGCTAATCCAGCCATGCCCAAAAATATGAGAGAAGATACAGCCCAACACCTGTGGGCCATAAGGGGAAAGTGGGTGGGAGAGGGAGAAGCAGCAGTCCCAGGAGATGAGAGCTGCTTCTGAGTTAAGGCAGGAATTACGTGGGAACCAATGCAGACACGTGTGGCACCTCTTCCTCCCACATGTCCCATCCCCAGGTTTCAGTAGGTTTCTATGGCTTTTTCCAGTGCTACAGATAATTTGTGTAGCATAAAGAATCAAAGCAGGGATTGTACCCCAAAATGTTAACTCTGTCCATACAGCATTGCCTGGGAATAATTCACATGGATATAAAACCATGCAAGAGGAAAGCTACATTTCCAAATTAGACTGAAGATTAGACTGAGGTCATAGAATCATAGAATAGTTAGGGTTGGAAAGGACCTTAAGATCATCTAGTTCCAAACCCCATGCCTTAAGCAGGGACACCTCACACTAAACCACGCCACCCAAGGCTTCATCCAACCTGGCCTTGAACACTGCCAGGGATGGAGCATTCACAACCTACCTGGACAACCCATTCCAGTGCCTCACCACTGTAACAGGAAAGAATTTCTTCCTTATATCCAATCTAAACCTCTCCTGTTTAAGTTTGAACCCGTTACCCCTTGTGCTATCACTACAGTCTCTAATGAAGAGTCCCTCCCTAGCATCCCTATAGGCCCCGTTCACATACTGGAAGGCTGCTATGAGGTCTCCATGCAGCCTTCTCTTCCCCAGGCTGAACAGCCCCAACTTTCTCAGCCTGTCTTCGTATGGGAGATGCTCCAGTCTCCTGATCATCTTTGTAGCCCTCCTCTGGACTTGTTCCAACAGTTCCATGTGCTTTTTATGTTGAAGACACCAGAACTGCACACAATACTCCAGGTGAGGTCTTACGAGAGCAGAGTAGAGGGGCAGGCTCACCTCCTTCGACCTGCTGGTCATGCTCCTTTTGATGCAGCCCAGGATATGGTTGGCTTTCTGGGCTGCAAGCGCACACTGCAGTCAGCTCATGTTCATTTTCTTATCAACATTAAGGCTTTTAATGTGCTGGGTATGTTACAACATAAGTAATACTACAATCCTCAATGTCATGGGTGAAATAAGCCCAGAACATAGTCTAACAACCTTCATGCAACGTATATGGGTTTAACGCACGTATGGACAACATAGCTGGGCAGTGTCACTAACTCTACCTCTGTATGGGGAGAAAGAGCCAGGCAAGGGTCTGACATGCGCAGCTATCAATCATGACTGACATCCCTTCTAAATGAGAATCTCTAACTTCAATCATCACTTGCCATTTACATTACTCACATTTAAGCAAGCCCTGAAAAGGATTAAAAAATATTAGTGGAAAGCTTGCAACTAATGAATAAGTCCGGAATACATGAAGGCTGCTTTATCATGCATGTAAAGCATGGCTGCCTGGGAACATGCAGTGTGAATGTAGGAGCTGTGGGTACCACACGGGTACATCCAAAATGACTGCATGCCATGCTGCAAGCTAAGGGCAGCAAGTGGCACAGAGTCAGATTTTATTGCTACAGGATACTGAAAATATTGTAATGTGTGTATTAATTATGAATTTGGCATTGTAATAGCAATCTTACTGTAAAATGGAGATGTGTGACTATTACTGGAGCCTGCAGGGAAACAAAGATAAATGTCCTTCCCCTGAGCTCACACTAACCAATAACGGGATGGGGAATACGATCCAGGACTGCTGACACTTTTCTCTGCTGCAGCCACTAGATCACATTACCAGAGGAGGAGAGTCCTCTGAGAGTTAGAGGTCATCTTCTGTGTGAAGCAGGGAAATGGAGAGCCTGCTAGATGGAAGGAGAGGAGAAAAGCACGGCTGTGACTGCACGGCAAAGCTCCTCTGCAGAGGACAGCTGGCTGTTTTCTAGGATAGGGGTGAGCACTAAGGACACAAGAGTTATCGAAAGTAAAAATAAACTTGGCACAAGAACTGCTAATAAACCATTCTGAAAAGTTCATAGATAAATAGCTCTACATTACCAGATAATGTCTTTCTTTTCTATGTTGTTGTGATACTGAAGATCTGTTATCAAAATGCAGAGGTCCTTCACTTTGCACTTCTCTTTCCTTTATTATTTTTTTTATTGTTCCTTCCTTGTTTCCCTCACACCCATTACAAGTGCCAGGAGGCTCAAAGCCCCAGCAGGTTTGCTGCCACTTGGTCTTGCCCAACATATGGTACTTGTACAGAGACTAACACATTACTTTGAACAACTATGGGGTTGAAAAGCTTGCAGTTCTCCAGAAACACTGAAAAAATGGCTTTCGGGCCAAGTGAAACCATGTCCAAATTCCACATCGTACAACTTGCCTGTGAATGCTGTTTTAATTTAGCTCTAATTTGCAATAGCATCATCATCACATGCACATAGTGTGCTAGTCACTATACTGTCAGAAGTCAAAAAAGGCCATCTCTCTTCCAGAGAAATCAAAGCATAATTAGGGCTACATCAATATTTATGTCAGGCAGGGGTGCTGAAGTCTCAGCTGCAGCCACTAGACCAGCAGTGAAGAAAATGGGGGTTGCTGGACAAAGTGACAGCCCCAAAATGCCAGCAGCCCTGGCTGGTCAGTAGCAATTAGAACACCTGTAAATGTAAGGCTCACTTTTCAAAACAGAGGGGTTTTCAAAGGCAGTAGGTTTAAAACACCAGCAGAGTGCCACATTATCTGTACCACACTGTTATTTTTAACCATTCGTAGCTCCATCCTCCTACATTCACTTTCCTCCTGAGGCTTATTTCCACACCTTTGTTTTTCCCACTGCTGCAGTCTCCTGACCTGCTTCTTTCTCAGACGCAGTGCTCACCCTTTGCTCTTCTCCCTGCTGGTGCCTTTCACAGCATGCACCCTCCACAGAGCTCATTAGTGCCTCTGCTTGAAGAGGCACATCTTTCTCTGCAGGTGACTCCTGAGTCCTTATCTCAAGTCATGCCCCAGTTATCAGGCAGGTACATCGGTAAGAAGGATGATCAGTGCTGGGCTGAGGACCCACAGTGCAGGAAAGGAGAGAGTATGGAATAATTCTGGTGTGGGAGAAAGAGGAAGGTGTGACAGGAAGAGCAAGACAGCTGCAGCATCCGTATCTTCAGGGCAAAGCTACTGAATCTGTGATGCATTTTAAGGATTATACACATCTAGAATAGAAATAACCTATATCTATATTGCGTACAGTCAGCAGCTCATTCCTGATGAGATGTCCCCTACCTCCTGTCTTACAGCACCTCACTTCTTACTTGGTAATTTTCTACGTCCCACAGAGGATCCAAAGAGGATTTCTCCCTTTCCATCAACATGGCAGCAGCTTCTCTCCCCTTCCTTCATCCACATTTGCCAGCAGTTCACTTCAGTTTTTGGTTTTTCCCTTTCCTTCCCATTCCTTGACTCTGCCTGCCCTTGTGACAGAGAATCGAAGAGACTCTTGAATCAAATACTTTCCTGGCCCTTCTTCACGCTACGATTTCTCTTTAGGTGCCAAGCTCCAGAGCAGTCTCAGCTGCTCCTTCCTCTCTGCCCTCCCTGCACCTCATGTCAGTAATTTCTTCTGCAAAAATGTCACACGCTTTTCTGCTCAAGCTCTCTCTGACTTTCCAGGGTAATTCATGTCTTCTTTGTAACGCCTAATAACCTTCCTGGAGGTGCATTTTCAGGTTCTCCTACCCCTGCTTTCATTGCTTCCTGTGCACACTGTATTTACTGTATTGTCACTTTCATTATTTTATTCTCATTCCTATCTTCCTCTCTTCTTTCATGCAGTATTTTCTGTTTGACAAGTATCAGTCTACTACATACAGTCTCTCTCCTCACAAGAGACAGGATCACACAGGTTATAAGGAGAGATTTTATGTGCCCCAAAGCATGTCCATTTTCCTCTGTTGCTCCAATACAAACATTGCTTCTGCCATCAAAACTCTGCCCACAGTTTCTTTCTCGGTGCACACCACCTGCAATAATTATCTAGAGGATGGTCCTCTACCTTCAGCTGATGCACCTCAACTCTCCAGTTATGGCACATCCAGATGTGACCAGAGTGGCACATGTCATGTCAGACATGAGACCTCTGCAAACAGAAACTCTCTGTTCCCTAATCCTGGTGTAAATAACACAGAAAACCTTATCGCAGTGGACTGCCTGTGCATTTTCACCTAATTCAGAAAAAAACCTAGAACACCATTCCTTTTCTACAAGCTTTAAGGCTGGTTTGAAAGACAGTCTCCCCTGACAGATCACATCTTCAACAGGGCCGGTGAAATAGTGTGACAAGGGTGGTGATTAACTCTCCCCACAAAGGAAAATGTTGAGTCGATGTAGGTGGCATATAAAATCCTCCACTCTCTTTATGAGTCAGGTAAGCTGCCAGAAAGCGGAGGTGGAATCCGTGGGATGAAGCTGTTTTCACTCCCGCCAGTTAGTAGTACGCTTTTTGAAAGACAAGAGGAAAGTTTAATTATTAAATCAGATTTTTTTTAAAAAGCCAAGATTCTTATTTAAATAACAAAATCTAGTGTTTGCCCTTGATCCCCAGTGATGCTGTTTGTAGTTAGTTACTGTCAAGGGGAAATACTATTAAACAACTCCACCTCTTACACCCTGAGGTTAATGTAGCATTTTTGGGTTATGCATCTATATTCTTCCATCTCCCACCCAATGCACATGATCCTACAGTCACAGCATTCTCCTCTCCCTCTGGCTCCAGAAAAAAGGGAAGCTGATGAGCCAACGTCCATACTCACCCCACACAGAGCCCTTTTCAGAAGCAGAGCTTAGCTCTGATGAGAAAACTATTTCTCTCCCAATAGCTGCACAAAAATGGCTTAACAAACATACAAATCAAAATAATTAGAAACAAAGCATTTTGCAGGGTCTTGCTTTGGATCAGTCCAGGATTCAAGGGATAATTCAAATGGATGGCAGTGTCCCTTACCTAAAGTTATAGACTTTTCATAACCGAACCCCAGAAATTTAGAAATGTGAAAGAAATGCCCTTGGGTCCTGCAGTTGAGGGGTTACAGCCCTCCTCTGGCACTGTCAGTGGGAGCACAGTAACTGCTCTGATCACAGTGCAGCCTGACTGCAGTTCTGAATTCAGGAACATTTCCCACATAGCTAATTCTTTAGTCTACCTAATACATGTGTTTGATAATGGGCTGCAGCAGCGTATTTCAGGTGCTGAGAAAGGGACGCAATAGGACCAGCCTACCAGAGTGTGCCATTTCTTTACTTCAGCTGGAGAATGGAAGATCTGGAGTAGAGACAAATGTATACACACATGTATATGTAAAGGTAAGGATGGAGGATGACACTGATCAAAGGAACAGTGTAGAGAAAAAATGTGAAGAGGAAGGTAGAGTAAGGCAGGGGACTGAACTGAGATGTCAGAAAACAGAGAGCAAGACAAAGTATCAGAACAGAAAAAGAAGGGGGTAGGGGAAGACAGAAGAAGACATATGAAAAGGGACAAAAATAAGAGAAAAGGCACGAGCAGACAAAAAGTGGGGAGGAAAGGTACGCAGCACAATGCTTGGCAAGAAAGAAATACCAAAGCATAAATAAGACACAGACAAGAGACACTCTGAGGGTCACAAGAAGAAAGACCTTGAACAGCAGAGAATATGTGAAATAAGCAGTTGGAGGAAAAAAAAATCACCTGCTAGAACAGCACTTCTGAGAATCACGGGTGAGAGGTGCTGCTGCCCCAACAAGGGACAGAGACAAGCCTTGGGAAGTGACAGGCTAAACCCAAGGAGAAAGAGAAGACCAATGATACCCTCCCTGGTACTAGGTTGCTGTCTTCTGTCTAAAATAGAAATCATGAAGGTCATTGAAACTGCCACTTAGATATTGCACCTGAAGCTTAAGAAAAACTCCACTTAATTTTTCTCAATACAGTAATTCTTCCTCCTCCCCCAGTGTGGGATTAAATTAATTACTGTACACTTCACAGTTCTACCTCCCTGTCAGGGAAGAAAACCCCATTACACCTGAAGCAGGCCTTCCTCTCTGGCTTCTTTTGCCTATTGAGGCTTCTGTAGGAAACTTTCAGTAGACAAAGCTGGATTTCCTGCAGCTCCAAAATCACCATGGTGGAGCTGGGTATCATTAGCAGGATGAGGAAAGCAAGAGGAAGCAAACAGGGGCATGCACTCAAAGAAAAGCTGTTTTTGTTTTTATAATTAGGAAATCTTGCCACTATAAAGAAAAAATTGCTACTGGCAAGTAATCTCTCACTCCTTTGCACACTGAATAACAGGAATATGAGAGGAAGGTGTGGGACACACATTCATAGGATTGAATTCTGTTGTTAATGTGTTCAATGTAATAAAAACATAATTAGGAAAATAACACACTATAACACAAACGCTATGGAGGCTATAGAGCAAAAACCCCAGGAAGTTCAAATTGTGTTCCCGGGGTAGCTCCAATCTGAGAAACCACAGCTTTATTAGTAGTAACAGGAGCAACATATGGAGATGAATGAAACCGTGTTTGTAAATGCGATATGCAATTGCACACTCTTGCTTGGCTTTCCTTTTTCACGATCTGACTCAGCCTCCACATGTCTTCACTCCCCCATCTTTTGATTCATAAATTCTTGATCTCAAAAACTGAAGCATTACAAAGCCAGCATGCAAAGGGCATGATATGATGGGACGTTGGTGAGTGCAATATGTGCCATTGGTCATCACCCTGCAAATGGACAAGTCTGGCAGCAGAGCCAGGGCCTCTGTCCCGAGGGGAGCTGGGGGACGCCGTGCAGCACATCACGGCTCCCCTCCACTGCGCTAGAGACAGGCGCTGAGGTAGACAAACCTGCTACAGAATTGTGTAACATTGCTTACGCTGCATGGCAGCCACTCCGTGGAGCAGTCCCTGCATCACCAAACCCTGAGGATGGGACATGAGAGGAATGAGAAATAAAAGGTATCTCATGGCATACGCACTCTGCATGTCTTAACCTATGAAAAAAGAGATCCGGGTTAACAGCAAGCAGTGCGAAACACACCAAACAGTGCATGAGCGATGGTGTACAGCCCTATATGCTTAGTAAATGATTAGCAATACAAAGGGTTGACATAGAGGTGTCTGTACGCAGGCATAGCACCTTCCCATTGGACCTGGGTTCCGCAGCGTGTGTGAGGCTGTAGACAGCCAGCCTAGCCCATCAGCATCACCGGCCCAGGCCAGCAGTGCCCTGGCGGAACTGCAGGTCTCGGCCCCCGCCGCCTTGCTCAGGCCCGGGCATGTGCTTCGCCCTCAGCTCCCCGTTAACCGGGGCGCGGTTAGCTCCGGCGGTACGCTTGCCACAACGACAGCAAAGCACAGGCAAGGCTGACGCGGTGTGCGTGTATCTGCCAAGCCCGAAACACAACGAAGCCCTGACCCTGCTGGGCTCAGGCTCCGGCCACAATGCACGCCACCGCTACCCATGCGCAGCGTTACGGTACAAGCTGCATCGCAAAGAGCATACTTGCACAGCGCAAACCCCGCTGCAGACCGTTCCGGCGCGCAGCGGCACCACAGCCCGCACCGCAGGCAGCCAGCGCAGTACGGAGAATCTTGCCTGCTACGCGTCTGGGCTCCTCCGCAGACGCCGGGCGCGGCGGCGGGGCTGGAGGCTGCTCGCTGCCGCTCCGCACAGAGCCTGCGGACGCCGGGCCGGGAGGACCGTGGAACCCCCCTCCGTCGCCCGCGGGGCTGGGGCCGACGGACGCCTCGCTCTGCGCCGCTGCCGCTACGCTGCTGCGGGCCGCGCTGGGCCGGGCCTCGCCGCCCATGTGCAGCCCCGCCCGCCCCGCCTCTGCGGGCTCCCGCCGCGGGGCCGCCGCCGACCGGGGGCGGGGCGAGCGGCTCAGGCGCTGCGGTGGCGGCTGCGCAGGGCGGTCGGCACGGCTTCGGCGGCGGTGGACGGACACCTGCGGCCGCCCTCGCCCGCAGCGGGCAGGCGGGCCGCGCCGCACTTTGTCGGGGGCTGAGCGGAGCTCCCGGCCCCAGCGGCGCACGGCCCGGCCCGGCCCAGCACGGCGAGCGGCGGCTCTCGGGGCGTCGCCTGGCTCCGGCGGCCTGGGCACCGCGGGGAGAGTGAATGAGAGTTTGCTCCGATTTACGAGCAGGGTGAGTGTCTCGCCGGGCCGCCTTCGGGGCAGGAATATGAATCATGGTCGGGGGGCGGGTTTGTTTCCGTACGGGGCCGTTCCATCCCTATCCCGGTCCCGAGCTCCTCAGACCGGGGCGGTGGGGACCCGCCGGGCTGGGACAGACGCGTCCCCTCAGCCCGGTGCAGGGTAATGTGTCTCCCGCCGGGCCGGGCCGAGCCCGTCGCCCCGGGCCGGGGACCCGCGGAGGGGCTGCTTCCTCCATTCTCGCTGTCGCCTTTTGTTTGTATCTGCCGGGGCTGCGAGGGAAGGGGGCTACGGGAGGAGACCCCGGGGAGCTGTGCCGGTAGATCAGCTTTCTGGGCCTCTTTCATCCATTTGCGGGTAACGGAGACCGTCCCCGTGGGCGCTGGGGTGTCCGACTGCCCCCGCCCGCCGTCCCAGGGCCGAGGAGCACCTCTGCTCCCTGCGCCCCTTCAGCGCGGAGCAGCCGTTCCGGGCACCGCCGTGCCCCGCCGCCACCGTCCCGGTGGAACGCGCAGCCGGGAGTCCCAGGCTGTAGTAAACACAGCGTAGGGAGGGTGGCGGTGAACTCGGTAAAGGTCACATCTTCATGTGTGAGCGCAGCTCGCCCTAGCTGCTCTCCCGAGGTGGTGTCGTCCTGTGCTGTGCACGCTGTCGCTGCCAGCCCTGCTCTTCGAGGGCTGCGATCGCGGTGGTATTCCCTACAGCTGCTGGCAGGGATCTCCCCTGGTTGGGGGAGAACAGTGTGAGCTGCATCGCACCCCTGCTTTACCTCATCCGGCCCCCGTCGGGGGGGAGTCTGGATGGTATCCGAGTTGGAAATTACACCTGGGAACCTTGTGAGGTTTGCTTTATTTAATAATGTGCTCTGTGTTACCTGACAGCATCCCACCTGAGTTTCTAACATGTGATAAGTAGTTTCATTCCTCAGAATTAGAGATATCAGCTGTCTTGAACCTTTTTTTCGTTTGTTTTTTAAATGCCACATCTAGTTACTAGATGCCATCAGCTGTTCAGAAAGGGAAGGGTTTTTTAGTCCTAGACTGTGTTCTTCTGAAGCTGACATTTATGCTACCAGCTGTGAAACTGATAAAATATAAACTTAATTGGTGGTGGTATAATACCAAATTATGTAAAAATCCCTGAAACCCCGAGTTGTGTCTTGCTGTTTTTCATACGGTGGCCACAAGTATGTTTGGCTCATTCCTCTGTCATAATAAAGGTGGCTTTGGGCTGAGATGTCAGACTGAACTGAAGATGAGCCATGTCATGCTTCCAGCGTTGCAGGTAAGCTCTTGGAGGTGGTTTTGGCTGGTGGCAGGCGAAACTAACCTGAGCTAAAGCGTCAGACTGTTGGGTTTGCTATTGTTTCCTCATTTAGCTGTGGCACTGGTGAGACCGGGTCTGTTCCGTCCGTCTGTCCTCAGTAGGGTTGACTGTTGAGTGGCATGGGGGAGGCTGCTGCTGCTTGAACGCACATGTGTCACTCCTTGGCACAGTACTGCTTCTGCTGTGGGTGAAGGCATCACCAAGGCTTAGCCCTCCCTCCTGGCTGCCTTTCTGGCATTGCTGTGGCCTGGGGACCTGACCTCGGTGCCTGTGACGGAGGGAGGAGTTAAGGGCAGCAGCTGGAAAAAACTTGTCCTGGCTCTGCTTTTTGTTGGGACCCTGTTTTGGAGACCGTTAGAGGGAGAATCAGGGGGCTGACACAGAGACCTGCTGTCTTCCTGGCTGGAAGCTAATTCCCGGTGGTTTACAGCAGGTAACCGGTGCAGAAGCTGTTCCCTGGCCCTAAACCTTCTCCTCCCCATGTGTGGTACTCAGACCTTGTAGGAACTGAAGTTCATTATATGAGTATCTGGGGCAGTATTGGATGCCAAAGAGTTGGCGATTTTTGAGACATAGGGATAAAAATTCCAAACGCATGTTTAGTATTTTGTTTTGGTAAGGGAAATTCTGCAGTGTCTGAGAAGTGATTAGTGCTGCTGTTAAAGGTCAGGTGTGCATATGACATGCATGCATGTGTTACTACATACGTGTGTTGTGACTTCAGTCTCATTGACTAGTCACTCTTTAATGCGGAGACTTCAAAGCTAAGGAGGAGCACTAACTGTTTAACCCCCAAAGCAATGACAGATCTGTTGGAAAATTAACAAAGACCTAATTTCACATTTTGTCTGCTTTAAAGTCATGCTTTTTTGATTCGGTCACCATCAAATCCATAGGGATGCTCAAGACTGTATTTTGTGTACCATATGGTCCCATTAACAATTTCATGGTGAACATCTTTTTAATTAATAGATCACACTTCCTGTTGTTTTGCTTCCTATAGATCTGAAAAATAAACACTATTCAGGAATGATTGAGGCAAGTGCAACACATACCTTGCTGAATTTTTGGAGTTAAAGCTATGTAGCTATTCAGTGGCTTGTCCTGGACTCTTCCTTCCTCTCCTTAACCCCAGTGTTTACAGGCTTAGCAGTGATACTCTTTAACTTGGAAGTCCCTAAAGCCCTGGATGTTGCCAGAATACTCCAGGATTATGTTCAGAGAAATCTGCCATCCCAAACTGGAGGCTCTCTTGTCCAAAAATAACTGTGTCAGGCCCAAATGAAGTACACCGTTCCCTAGCTTTATCCTGTAACATGTTTCCTTTTCTTTCCTAGGTAGATTTTTCTCTGTTAAATGATATCTGCATGGCAGCATCTGTGCTAGGAGGAGAGATGACTTCCTCTGATATGTTATTTTTATGACACAGAGTTTTATCAGAGGGAGAGCTTTTGACAGTAAATACTTAATCAAGGTCTTCCAAAAGAGATTCTCTGCCCACTGCTCCTGACCTTGCAAGGTGGCAGGTTAATCCATGAAATAATATGTGCAGAGAAATACAGCTATTGAATGCAGTTTTGGGGTCATAATGTTGGATGCTTCTAAGGTTTATGTGTTTTCATCTTTCAAGTTTCTAGACAAATGCAGGTTTTTTAATCTTCTGGCCATTGTCATTGGTATGGAACACACACACATGAAACAGGGAAGTTAGGCCTTTTCCTAGGAGCTCAGAATTTATTAAAAGAGTTAGAGTTTAGTGCGAACTCACCTTAAAATTTAATGAGTTAGTGCTGCTTCTTGTTATGACATAAGAAAATGAAGTAAGGAGTCTTTGAAGCCACTTCAGGCTTCATAAATATTAACAAGCTCTGCAGTCTTCACAGAGAATAAATTCTGGATGTTTTTTCCTCACCTTAATAGTACAGTTTCTTTTGCACAGTATATCTTCCTGCCTTGACTAAGCTGAAAGAGCAGTTACTGGGTGCAAACTAAAAATACTGTATTTGTGGTTAGGTTTTCCCCTCCTGCCTTTAACACCCAGTCCTTTCTCTTGGTACACTCTCTGGTAATAACAGATTTAATTCCATGACTTACAAAACCAGATCTTCAGGGGTGCTTAAATGATTGAAGATTCTTTGGGTGGTTTTTGGTTTTTTTTTTTTTTTTT
>NDXB01010699.1:58904-121041 GCA_002631895.1 Agapornis roseicollis | reverse complement strand
TTTTTTTGTGCTTCTGAGAATAGTGGAAGGTAAATATTCCCAACATGTTCAGTTGTGTTCGGAAAATCATTTCTATTTGCATCTTGGGTCACCATATGTGTTTAATACTTGCCTGTGTTAATGAGGGGAAAAAAAAGCCTGTGACAGAATTTTCTAAGCATGCCTTGAGAATACTTCATATTGTCTCTTGTAGTTTAAAAGCTGCGTATGCATCTTAATGGAATTGAAATTCCACTTAGTTGCTGCTCTTGCAAATCCCAAGTTAATGCAGAAAGTTCTTTGTGATGGTCTGTGAAGAACGTATCATGTGTTCTAGTACACATTAAGAGTGCAGTCAGACTTACTGAAAGACTTCTAGGTGTCTCATGGGTGACTGAAGAGAACTAGTCTTTTTTATTTCACAGAAGGGTTGAACTTGGAAGGGACCTCTGGAGGTCATCTGTCCAACCCCCTGTGAAAGCAGGGACACCTAGAGCTGTTTGCCCAGGCCCATGGCAAGGCAACTTTTGTATACTTCCAAGGATGGAGACTAGACAACCTCTCTGGGCAACCTGTGCTGGTGCTTGGTGACCCTCACAGTGAAAAGGTATTTCCTGATGTTCAGAGGGAGCCTCCTATGTTTCAGCTTGTGCTTGTTGCCTCTGGACCTGTCACTGGGCACCGCTGAAAAGAGCCTGGCTCTGCCATCTATGCACCCTTCCTTCAGTATCTGTATACATTGATAAAATCCCCTGCTGAAGCCTTCTTTTCTCCAGGCTGAGCAACCTCAGCTCTCTCAACCTTTCCTCACAGGAGAGATGCTCGAGTGCCTTCATCATTTTCATGGCCTTTTGCTGGACTTTCCCCAGTATGTCCATGTCTGTCTTATACTGGCATCCTCACAGCTGGATACAGTACTACAGACCTCACATTTCCCAGTATGCTGCAAAAATAAGGAACTTCTAAAGAAAATTTTGAGCATGTTTTTTAGGATGCAGGTCTGAGAGGTCAGTTTGGTGCCTTCAGTCACTGATATGCAGCTTCTCTGAGTGCTGTTGCTCTTCTGCAGGAGCTGATCTTCCTGGTTAAAAACCAGCATTTTCTTGATCAGTGCAGGTTTTGACAACTCTTTTGACCTGTGATTAAGGGATGTATGACTAAATTTGCTGGTTACACATGCCTATTAAGTGTAATCGTTAGATGCTGATTCATGTGTGCACGTGTGTATTTATATGGGGTGTATTCATACAGACTTCTGTCTGAAACAGTTTGTTTCAGTTTTGAGTGAATGCTTGTTTATGTTTGTGAGGGCACATCCTTGCTGTGAACTAGTTTAGTTCTCCAGCATCCATCCCATGCTGCACTGTAGTCCATCGGGGCTGACCTGGCTGCTCCATGGGCACTCTCTACATTACTGCATTTCCCTTGTGACATGCCTGAGGTAGAGCATCTGTCTGTAAACTAAATCAAGTGAAGTTTGGATAATTCCTTACTCTACTATGGCTGATTTGTATGCTTATATGAATAACTTGACATTAAATATAGAATATGTAAACAGGGGTTTTATTTTTAGATCAATATTTCAGGTGCAGAATAAAACTGTTAGTGGTGTAGGTGGTAACACGGCTCATGAACAGGAAGGGGGGGAGAAAAAGAGAATAGGACAAGGGGGGATGGCTTTAAATTGAAAGAGAATAGATTTAGATAAGATCTTAGAAGGAAGCTCTTCCCAATGAGGGTGATGAGACACTGGCACAGGTTGCCCAGAGAAGCTGTGGCTGCCCCATCCCTGGCAGTGTTCAAGGCCAGATTAAATGTCGCTTGGAGCAACCTGATCTGTGGAAGGTGTCCCTGCCAGTGGCAGTAGGATTGGAACTGGATGATTTTTAAGGTCCCTTCCAACCAAAACCATTCTGTGATTCTATGAAAAAGGCATAAAGCACAAAATTATCAGTTTATTCTTGGGATTCTCATCAAACTCTGTGGGAGGGAGCACTCATTTCTTGACCATAAGAGTGTCCCTGCCTGTGTATCTAGGCGTGTGTAGTTGTTTAAGGTTCTTAAGGTATGACAAAATTATGTGGAAGAAACAGCAGTTACTTGCCTTCTCCGTGTCCAAATACAGTGGTTAATGGGCACATTTTAAATTTCCATAGTACTCCCCTGAAAGTAACTGCACAACACGAGAGGTCTATACTTATCTTAATTAAAGAGAACAAAGCCATGCTCTCCATGCTGGCCCGATGTATGCAGTTAGTGACTGAGTGAAATTAGTTTCCAACTGCTAAAACTGTCTTATCAAAGCTCTTGATAGGACTGTCAGCAGTTTGTATTAGTGTCTAGTATTACTAATGCTTGTGGCATTTTTTACCATGTTGTAAAAGCCACTTGTTCCTTCAATATTCATTTTGGGTATCATGTTACTTACATACAGAACACTTCAAACTCACTGGTTTGGAAGCCAGCCAGTTTTCAGAGGCTGAAAATTGGTACCACGTTTTTCAATGAAGGATACAGAAGCATCTTTAGATGTTCAAATAGGGTTTATTTCATAACCCGAAGTTTACCATTAGCTTAAATTTTGGAAAGTGTCTTCTTCAAATTAGAAATGTGCATGCAAAAGGGAACTTTTTCCAGAGTTTTTAGCTCTAGAGTCAACTTCAGAAACAAGTTATCGAACCTGTCGCTGTGGGTTTTACTACCTGAAGCTCCACGTTCCTTCAACGTTCAGGAAATGGTTTGTGTGTTTTTTTTCCCCGCCCTCTGGATCTCCTGTCTGCATTCCCAGGTGTGCACAGTAACTGCATTTTAAAATAGCTTGCTGCGCTTTTCAAGGTTAACAGCATGTTGTAATTCCTGGGATGATGTAGGTTACAGAGAGGCATGTGGATTTATCACCGTCAGCAGTATTCAAGCAGTGTCACAGCCATAGGGATGGGGAAGCTTGAAGCCTCTAGATCTCCTCAGACGTAGTTGGAAGGCCATGCATAGTCCATGATGCTACTTTCTGAGCATGAGGGTATCTTTTTTCATCTTGCTTTTGGTAGAGTTAGCAATATGTGTAGCTGTACAGCTTCAGGGTCCCTCCTAGTTATATTAGGACTGATATGGGTGTCTAAACCCCGTAATCTTCTGTTCCTTACTACAGATTTGAGTCTAGGGAGCTGTACAGTTGTGTGCTTCAGGCATAAGCTGCTTCCTCAGACACTCTTGTATTAGTGGGACTACTACTAGTAGTAGATTGTGTTCCAGGGACAGCACACTGCCAGAAACTGGGTGACTTTATGTGTTCTGGGTTGGCTGGAGAGACTGGCATGCCCATTTTGAGCCTTACAGATCTGAGCAGCAGAGACCGGTCTGAAAATATCCATAACCCCACTCTGTGAGTGAAGGGGAGCAGTAGCCTGGCTCTGGGCATTTTGTAAAATGCACAACTGTTGCAACAGGGAAAAACATAGCATGTTGAGCACCCAAAGATGAATCTTCAGTGTGGTGTTCCTTGTACTTGCATGGCCCCCAGTAAATACGACTTTAGCTATCTGATTCAAAATGAAGCTGCAATGTGACCTGTAGTCCAGGATCCTATCTCTGAACTCATTTTTGGGATGGGGCTTTCTTCATTCTGTCTCTTGCTCACCTTTTCCTTTGTGAGGCAGGGAGTAATGCTGACCTTTGAGCCATGCTTGAAGGTCCTGGTTGCTTCCTCTTGCTGCGTGTAGCTGAGAGGTTCAGTTCCCAGCAGCTGCCATCCTGTTTGTGTGGGGCAAAGGTAGCTGTGAAGCATGGAACCTGAGAGCAGCAAAACATCCAAAGCATCCTTGTGTGACTACAATTACGGTGACTTTGGACTGTGATCATCCAGTAATAGTAAACCGCAGCTCTGTAGACTGCAGTGTTTTACATCAACTTGCAAGGATCATGTCATCAGAAAAAGTAACAATGAGTGGAGTCTGTATAAGTATGTTCTTTTTGTAGTCTGAGTTTTCAAAGCATTAAGCCACCTTTAGGCATTATTCTGGTTTGATTAACTTTACTGATTAACTTCATACTTTTGCAGTGCTTTTATCCAAGGTCTGCATGCTCCTCTTAAAGCCTGATCTACAAAACAACCCAAAAGATGTCACTAAGTGCCTGAGACCACTGTTTGTATGTATATGCAGTGTGGCTTGGTTTTGTGTAAAGCCCTGCATGATCTCAGCAGCTCTGTGGGATCACCCGGGATTGTGCAATGAGGAATGTCCTTCCCCATAAGTTACGGAGCTACAAGGACATGTTTGTCCTCTAAGAGAGCTGCCAGCTGCTATGGGGTGCTGTCCTCCCAGGATTTTCTTGAGATGTAAGAGCTTCCTGGAAACTTGCAGTAATTAAAACTGATGCCAAGAGTTTGCAAAACACTGCAGAAACAGCCCAGTTTTGTTTCAGAGAAACATTCTGAATGTAAAGCTTTTGATGCTTATGAAAGGGTCTGTTTTGAAGGATTTTGCCTGCTCTTGGTGGAGTTGCTTGTGGGACTGGTGGATGTATGCACATTCAACAGCTCTTGTTTTTACTTTCAGCTGTAGGAATAACCAGCTGAAGTGGGATAGTTCTGGCTTCCCCCGAAAACATTTTTACAGCAAATACACTTTTCTCAAGCTACTGCTTTTTTCCTGTTTCTTCCAGTAGTAACCTTTTCCCACTTCGAGGGCTCTGCCAAGGGCAGTTTCGTCGAACGTTGGATCACTTAACCCTCTACAGCAACACATTGAAAACAAGTGAGGCACAAATGCCATTTCTTGGTATATTTTATAGGAGGAATGGAGATCTTGCTTTGCTTAGCAGTTTGAATTTGCCTGGTGATGCTCTCTGGCCCTCGGCAGTCCCCTGCTAAAGCAGAGCAGGGACAGCATATGCCTTTTGAATAAGAGACAATGAGAAAAAGAGACATTTTCAGTCCAGTTTTCCTGGTGGAATGCAATCCTGGCTGTGTACAGTGTCCACTTTGGATTTCACTTGGGTGTATACATCTGTCCTGGTCGGAGACTGGGATCTTTTCAAAGCGCATTTTCTGTTTCATTGGTAATACTTTGAAATTGCATAAGTATTTTCTTTTCTTTAGAGATAAGCTTTAAATATTAAGCTCTTGTCTGTGACTCATTAGTCTACTGTTGGTGACAATTTATTGCCTTTGTTAAATCATGGGAAATCTTTCCATGTGGTTTGGATTCGTTATTGTCTGAAGCAAGCTACATCTGTTAATTTTACCCTGAAGGAGGCTTTCTTCTCAGCTGGGTAAAAGTTCATCATAATATCTGAGAGCTAATAGGAAAATACAGCACACCTCACTCAGTGCACAAAAGACTTCATGTGTGTAGTTAACTGTTGAACAATTGTGTTAGATGAGTTTTGGAAACACTACAGGACTGACACAAAAAGCAAAGAGTCTGTTTGCTTTAAAGGTGGTGATTTGCTCCAACTGAGCCAAGTGTTGGTAGTTAAATAGACGGGTATTTTCTAGAGCTTTTCTTAATTCAGCCATTTAATCGCTACAAAGTTAATCCTGTATTCTTGTAAAAGTCAGGGGGAAAGTGGGTAAAGATGTATATACTGACTGGAAATGCTAAGAATGGGTTGGACCTTGAAGATGACTGACCACAGATTGCTCGTTATCGGAAACAGGAGAAGAGAAACCATGTTTAGGAAGCAGATGCATCACTGGTGTTTCCACACTATGGAGGAAATGCCTGACACCAAGTCTTAACTACAAGCATGTTGGTTTTCTTTCTTAGAAACTGATAATAATTTTTCTTTTAAAGATTAACCAGTAGATTCAACTCCTTTCAGCAAAATCCAGATGTGGGCATTGTCACTGGGCTGTGGGGGAGAGCAGAGTGCTCTGCTGAGCAAGGTGGAGCCAGGAAAGCTCCAGTCTGTTAAAGAAGACACCTTTATCTAAAAGTATGCAGTTCTGTGAGGTTCAGTAGTCCTGACATTCCAGAAGGGAGATGGCTTCCTCCATCCCCCATGTGCTCTTGCACACATCCTCATGTACGAGTGCCAGTACAAAGTGGTCTGAGCTCTTCTGTAGCATTAACTTAGATACCAAATCCAAAGGCTTTTTTCTGTATGTGTATGAAAGGTCTTAGGGCTGGTTATACACAAATTTGACCCAGCTTTCTGATTTTGCCATCTGTCATGATTCCCAGGCAGCCATAAATCCTTCCTCTTACTGGAGAACAGTCTTCTAGTTCAGAAAAACTGGCTTTCATGTGCTGTGGGTTGTGTGGCTGCCTCCTCTGATGGAAAGGTTGTGGAAGGGTGTGCTTTTATTCTGCTTGTAGCAGTACAGCTGTCAGAGGGCTGACACCTCTGGTGTGCTGTGCCATCAAAGCTCAGTGCAACAATAAATCTCCAGAATGGTCCTTGATTAAAACTGCTGTTTAGGTTCTGAGGATTTTGTACTGTCCTATAAATAGAAGGGTTTGGCAGGAGTATCAGTAGGGTATGAACTACCCCTTCATTGTCTGTTTGTAGCTTTTCTTTTCACCCTAAAGACAGCGTGGCCTGTTTCTTGTCATCTTGTCTTCCATGACTTAGTTTTTGCTTTGAACAGACTCCCTTTTACAGCTGTCCAAGTCCCTGATCAAGTTTAGTCAGCCTGGCTAGATCCTGCAGCTGGATGAAGGTCCCAGATGCCCATAACAAAGAAATCCAAAGATGTCATCTTTTTTTACTTTCTTTTTTCATTTTCTTTTTTAATTTTTTTTCCATTCAGTAAATTTGATGCTCTGTAGTTTGCTTTTGGGCACAGATGGAGCCTCTTGGAATCCCTAAAATGTTCGAGAAGAATATAATTTTTTTTTGTATTAATTTTTTGAACGTGCTAGACAGTATTTAACAATGACAATTATATAAGCAAAGCAGAGTTAAATGGGAGTTCAGTGCTAGCTAGTGGTTCAGTCATGTCCTGCAGTCTTTAGCATGCTTCTGTCATTAATGCAAAAAGTGTCAGAATCCCAAATTTCCGTGACTTAGAGAGACTGTATCTGTTAAAACGTTTGTGCAGTGTAAGCAAAAGGCTTGATATCCCCAAACCAGAATTTGAGCCTGACTGGTAACTAAACTTTTAGGATCCTTCTTGAAAAGTAAACCCCATAGTTTAGCTTCTAAAATATCAAGGTCCAAATTGTGAATATTGATGAAGAATAGGGAATCAGTTAGAGCTGGCAGAAGTTCTGGTTAAGAGGCTGACAAAATGTTAAAGATGCTGCTTTCTGCCTTTGTTTCTACTCCTTCCCCTGATTTTCCAGGGAGTTTTTGGAAAGTCTTTTGGAGGTCTGTGGATGGTCTTTGGCCTTCAGCTGGTGACATTGCCTCTCATTTTTGCCGTGAGGCATCACCAGTTTCTCTCTGACTTTGACTTGGAAAACCAAACCATTTCTTAGGAGAGGATGGACTCAGAAAGGTGGGAGGAATCTCTACAGAAATCTTCGTGAGCTTAGGAAGCTTTGAAATGGCAGAGCTGGTGTGGTTTAATGTGGCTTGTGGGGCAGGTGGGTGCGTGCAAGGAGTAATGTTCCCTGCCCATTCCTTCCTCACCCCAACTGTAACTGCTCAGGAAGATATACTGTGTGGATATGGTTCTTCAAGTACTTTGACCTTTGGACCTTTATCATTGGTAACTGGACTGTGGTGGCATAAATGTGTCAGCTCAAGTAGTGCAGTTCTGGCCCTTGTCCCAGTCTTAGAGGCAGATGTAAGTGCCATCCTGTAGCTGGCTTTTAAGTTGCTTTGTCTGATTGAAATGATGACTGAAATAATCTTATTTCTCCTCCCTTGGTTTCTTTACTTTGTTACAAAACACTCTGTCCTGCTATCTTTGTGTTAATTTAAATTTATTTCAAGTCTGAAGGCTCAGCAATGTGCCAGGTTGCTATTTACTGTCACTGAGTTTGTATCATCTTAGCAGCCTGACAGGCTTCGTGGTGTATTTGTGACATTTTGAGACAAGAAAATACTTCTTTTTGAAATAGAGCATGGAAAAAGTATGGTAAATCAGAGTACTTGTACAGGCTTGGTTAATAAACCAAAGAGCTGATATATTATGTGTAAACACCGTTGGATTCATAGGCTACCTCATATTTGGGATCAGAAACACAAACCAGAGGATATATTTTTCTGCCTTTTCCTTGTGTCCAGAACATGTCTTGTTGAAGCATCATGGAAACCTTACTAATATGGCTTCATGAAGAGGAGCTGGCTTCTCTTGAGAGAAATGCCACTTAGCACCTAAATGTGCTTTGGTGATGCTGCCAACAGCAGGCTCCCCCTTGGAAGAGGAGGGGAGCTGTGCATGTTGATATGCCCTGGTTTATTTAAAGACTTGCTATAAGATATCTTGTTCCAGTTGTTTCAAGCAGCTTAAAAAATGCACTTAAATCCTGAGTATTTTTTTTTTATCATCTGCAGTTATAGGGCATAATAAGCACCATTAAAATATCAATTTCCTACAAATAATGGCCAAATTAATAAGAACTGGGCTCCTTGATGCTAATAGCCTCAGCTGGCTGGTTTACTTGTTAGGAAGAGGCTTTGTACCTTCCTTACATCTTATGTAATGCATCATTTCCTTGTTTTCTTGAAATTATGGATTTTTTTGGTTTAGTTTTCCCCAACTCTATGCATGCTTTAAGCCTTAAATTGCTTATAGAATATGGCTGCATATCTCCAGCTTTCCTCCTATTGCTCCATCAGTCATGCCTGCAGCCGTGCACGCCAGGCTGCTGAAGGTGGAGAGGCAAGCTGCTCTGTGTGTCTCTGGAAGTGAGTGGGTTAGGATTGCTGCCTGGAGTTCATCTGCGGCAGTGCTGAGTGTCTTGAGTGATGAGTTATTTTGGGTTTGTTTGCAAAATGAAATTGGTTTCATGAGCTAATGAGATTTGTGAGAGAAGAAAAGAATGCATGGGAAACTTAACTGGAGTAATGCCTTTTACCTTTTTTTTTTTTTTTTTCACCCTCTTTCCCTTCCATGTATTTCCCTACGAGTGCCTGACTCACAGGCTCCATTATTATTTCTGAGGTTATTCCACTNGTGTTTTTGTTGGTGTTTTGTTTTTTTTTTTTTTTTTTTTTTTTTTCACCCTCTTTCCCTTCCATGTATTTCCCTACGAGTGCCTGACTCACAGGCTCCATTATTATTTCTGAGGTTATTCCACTTCCCGGCATAGACCCATGCTGTCATCCCCCCTAACTGCTGGTGAAGGTTGAGCACAGGGTGTCCCCTCACCTCACCTTCATACTTGTCTGCCAGTTGCCTGTTTAATTGTCACAACTGCTAAGCACCCATTGCAGCCTTTTCCGGGAGTGGTATTGTGTGTGATCCTCTACTGAGAGCAGGTACTGGTATCACCAAAATGGCCTTTTTTAGCAGCAGTTGATCCCACGTACAGAGGTTATTGGGAAAGAATGGAGGCGCAGCCCAGACTATATGTGCTTCTTGGAAGCATCAGGTTTAATAGCAAAGATTTTCTATTTTTCCTGCTATCCATAGTATGTTAAAATCAACATATGAAATGGAAGCTGTGCAATAATGGCAGGATACTCAAGTAGTTTACTAAACAAAAGAGCTAACTTGCAGGACTGTGATTATAATTTGTTATGACCCCTCTGGTTTCTCATAGGGTTGGATGCTCTGCTGCCTGGTGTAGCTTGGGTTTTGGCTGTGGATTTTTTTTTTTCTTTTATATTTTAATTCAGGGTTACTATTGGTAAGTATGGAGAGAAAGAGAAGATATCCTGCCTACTGAGGGAGTGAAACAGCTTGAAATGTGAGATAATAGAGGTTTGCCCCTGTAATGGAGATTACCTTGAACCACAGAGCCTTTCAACCTTAAGCCTGCCACATCACTGTGTTAGAAGTCAGTTAAATAGCCAAATTATTTAACAAGTAATTCCAGTTAGGAAGTCAGAACTGTCTTTCAAGTACAGTGATACAGTTCCGTCTAGAGCAAATGTGCCAACAGCACAGGTGATTTACGTAAAGGGCTGCACCAAAGACATGCAGGAGGGATCTGCGGTACCTAGAGGACAAGTTTGGTGCTTTCCTGTGTCACACAACTTCCTCTGCTATTTCCAGACTCTGCTACGTGAAGAAAAATCTCCCTCTCCTCTTTCGACAGGCTGTGTGGGTGGGATGAGGGAAGATCTGTTCCAGAGTGCTTCTTTCCAGCAGAGCTGCTGTTCGTGTTTCCGTTGGCCTGGTGGGAGCTTGACCTTGAGTTTTTTACTGTGTGACATGATTTCAAGGAATAGCTTACATGGCTTTTACAAGCAGCTGTGTAAAACAGACCGTGCCAGAAATGAAGCTGATGCCTGAAGCCACACTTACTGCATGAAACTTGCTGTTTCTCTGTTGCTTCTTCATTTGACTTACTTGGATAAATCCCTTCTTCATGTGTCATGCAATATAGCAGTCTTTCATATAGTGTCCTTTTACGTGTTATTGATGCAAGTTTTTACACAGTACTTCATGCCCCTTCATTTGTAAGATGACATGATGAAGAATTACAACACTACGGACTTGCATAATCCACATAATGGTTTTGTTTTTTTCCCTTGCCCTGTATTTTCTGTGCCTGTAGCACCAACCTCAGGAGCATTTTCAGGTTTTTTGTTGGGAAAACGTGAGAAGGAACAGAATGAGCAGCAGTACTGCTCTTGTATGGAAGTGTGTGGGATTTGGGGATTATACACGTTCTTTGTAAGCCCAAGAGCAGTATATAGGAAGGAAATTAAAGGCTCTTAATCATTGTGGTGGTTGTAATGGGCATGTGCTAGCTGTATCTTTGTAGTTCTTCATGCACCATCAATGTTAAACTTATTTACCCATGTGAGCAAAAGTTAAAAACCTTTAGTGAATTAACATTATTTTTAGAACTGTATGGTGGTTGGAGAGCTTCTGGTGCTTGATAAGGGTTCCGTTCCTTCCCTTGGCTGTGTCTGTCATTGATTTCTGTAGTCAGCATATCTGAAACTTGTTTTTGATGTGTTTTATTTTTGCAACTTAGATATTTTGGAGGCTTAATGAGTTCTCAGATCAGCAAGTTGAATCTTGCAGAAGCAAGTTGCAAAGTGTCATGCATAAAATCAAGCCATTCTGGGAATCTTCCACTGGAGCTTGCATCTGGATGGTTCATGGCAACTTGTTATTGATTTACAAGGATGTGGTAATGTTGGCTTCTGCAGAGTTGTCTCCTTGAAGTGAGGGAAGCTCCTCAAAATAGACCATCTTGGTGTACTATGGCCCTTGGCCTTGTTCTTAGAGAGAGGTGTCCTGGTAACTGAATGATATGGGGTGTGTAAACATGGCCCTGTGGTTGCTTTGTGAACAGAAAGGTAGGGGAGTTCATTTTATCATTTGATGTATCACAGCAGCTGTAGGTCTGCAGTCATTTGCCTGATAGCTTTAGTAATTCCTTCTGTATGGTCTTGCCATAAGTAAAACCATAATGCATAGCTTGGCACTGTGGCACATGCAGAATGTTGCTCAAACACGCAAGTTGACTATGCATGGTACTGCAGATGTCAGTTGGTAAGGGCTGGGGCAGGCTTCTTTTTAGCAATGGGTTGCATACTCTCTGCTGGGCTCAGTGGAGATACATGTACTTCACAGAAGTCAGCACAGTTGTTAGCTGTGAGATATTTTCTACTTCAAATGTGTATCTCTTAGTTATAAAAAGGAATACATAATCATTCTTCAAAATTAGACTGTGTTATAAAACCTTTAGGTTATAAAGGTTATAGAACGTTTGTTCTGTTACTGAAGGTTGCTGAATGAGCTATGAGCGGTCACCCTGTATTCATCATCCAAAGATGATGAACATGCACTTGAGATTTATGAAAGGCATCTAACTAACCCAGGTAGAACTACATTTGTCTCAATAACTTTCTTTTTTTTTTGACTTGAAGGGATAGAATTAAAATACTTCTTCAGGCTGGCAGGGCTCACAGTTCCTAACAGATCATCTCCCATAATAAACTTAATAATCTGAATAAGATGTTCCACGCTAGTCTGTGTACTTTGGACCTTAAATGCCTGTTTTAAAGCAGATTATAAGAGGCCAACTTCATTCTGAGTGCTATATCAAGCTAGGCTTCTTATATTTGGGCAGTGGAAGAGGAGATATATGTAGTGATAGCCTGATCTTACCCTGTGTTAGTTGTGTCCTTTCCCCCCACCCATCACCTCCATGTTTCTGTTTTTATAGGCTGTTGTGGTGCTTGCTTATGCCAATGCTTCCTGTGTGCCCTGGCTTCTTACTTGGTTGAAGCCTAGCCAGACTGAGCTGCATTGTACGTGGAGGCTCTTGCTGTGCTGGTGATGTTCATTTTCCTGTCTTCGCCCTCAGGTCCCCTGACTAGTAGACAAAATTCAGAGTGAGGAAGCAGAAAAAAGCCTTTTGCTAATGCCAAGCTGTGACAAGCTCTTCCCACATCCTCCAGAAGAAGGACTGAAGCTCTGGTGTAGGACTGATTTCTGAAATGTGCCTCATGGCTTCTTCACCAGCAGTGAACACTCTTTAGGGTGAGGCTTTGCAGTTGCTTAACCTGATTTAAGTGCAGGTGCCTGCTGTAAAAGGGTGCTTTCTCCCTCTGCCCATGACCACATATGTTCTCTGTGTGGGAAGCACAACAGCTCTAATAGCTTGTGCAAGCACGAGTGAGGCTGTGTAGCTGCATGCTCTGATTAGACTGACCTTGCCAGAAAACAAAAACAGCAATCAGTTGCATCAGCAGCGAGCTGATAAACTGCATGAATGGTCAAGTGACATATAAAGGCCATGGCAGAAATTAGCAGTGTTGCTCCCTTTGATGTCAGCCTGTGAGTAAGTGGTCTTCAGGCTTGGCGGGGTGTGCAGCAGGGAAGGGAGGGAGGGGTTCACCTGGAGTGCAATATGATTTTATTACTGTCATAACATGCTAACCCTTTCACAGGATATCTTCCAAGCAGACTAGCTGGAAAACCCCAGTGCTGGGCAACTGCTTGCTGCCCCATGCCTTGAGATGGTGGCTCCTCCAATCTGTGTGTGCTGCTTGAGCTCTCTGCAAGCAGTGTCATTTTTGTGCAGGGCTTCAGGTGCCACTCTTCCAATGGCATAGCAAATGTTTCACTGGGTTTTTTTCCTCACATAGGTATCTTGCAGAAAAAATGAGCTTTATCTTGCTGTTTTTGCAGTTAAAATTTGCCAGTTTACTAGTTTGCAGAGGAATTAATTTAACAAAGCATGCTCATTTTAGGTTTCATAATCTAAGAGAGATAGAGGTGTGCATGGTGTCTTTGGAAAGGTGTGGTTTTGGAGGTGTGATGTGTCCAGAGTGATGTTAAGTGGGGCATTAAGTACAAAATTCAACTCGCACAGCTGCTCAGCTCAAACAGTTGATACCCTCAGTTCCTTCCTTGACACGCTGCTGTATGACCTGTATGGATAGGTACCTGTGTGGGATTTGGGGTGGGTTTTTCTGTGAACCCCTCCACTCACAGTTTTCCAATGATAATGAAGCCAAGGTTCCCCAGTTTCAGCTGGCTTGGGCACTGTCCATTCCAGTGGGAGCAGGAGCTGCCCCTTTTCTGTCCTTTGTGGAAGGTTGCTGGAGGTGCCACATCCTCTGGTTTGCTGAAGGGCCTGTCCTCAGGTGCTTGAGGGCTTTAGCCTGATTCCTTGCACAGATCTGAAACCTTGCATGAACTGAGCAGCTCATTTGGGGAACCTCTGCCTTAGAATGTTTGCCAAATACATCTCAAGTACCCTCTGGTTGAGGCAGGTACAGAAAAGAGTCATACATCCCTGTGCTACCATGTTCTATGTCTCCAAACCTTCCTGTCTACAACAGCTGAACCAAAGGTTTTGAAGACTAGTCACATTTATTGTACAACCCTGACTTGTCTCCCAGGCAGCTTTGTGTTGTGAACTGAATGACACTTTAGTCTCTTGTGGGGAAAAGAAATAGGTTTTAATCTAATGCATATTCATGACGGTGCGTTATGGTTGCTGTGACAACCTCACCGCTGGCAGCCGAGATTGGTATGTTGAACTTCTGTCTCCGGTCCCCGTGTTGTACATTAGCGCATGTTACACAGCTTTCTACTTTTTCCTTCCCTCCCCTCCTCCCCCCAGCCAGCGGACAATTTAGATTGTTTCAGAGTTGATGCTTAATGAATAGCTGTATCTAATTAAACCTGCAACACTGAAGCACAACTTCCTGCTCATTTCCGACCTGTGTTAATCGAGTGTTGCTTCTGCCAGCAGTCCAGAATGCAGAGGAGGTGATTCTGGTGGCAGTTTCTTTGTTCGTCTCCTTTTAAACTCAAGGGAAAATAAACATGAATTACAAAGCATAACATTTCTCCACACTGTAAGCAGCCTAACTGATAATCTGCCATGCAAAAAACCCCAACGAACTCTGTCCCCCTAGCCTATCCCTATCTAGTCTAGCCTAAGTTTTAAGGACTCCTGACCCTGAAAAGGTTGGGAGCTTTTAATAGGTATTACTCAAAACCAGAAAGCAGTTTGCTGTGAATGTGCATTACAACATGTTATGACCCTGGGGCCAAGGGTGATGTAATTGGAGGAAGGCTTTACCAAACGGTGATGCTAAGGTGGTGACTAATTTCAGGATGAACCTGTGATGGGTTGAGCATGGGGAGAGCTCAGCTTTGAAGGTCAAGCCCTGCGTGCCGGAAATTGAGGGTGCTTCTGCAATGCTTGTAACTCCTGGAGAGTGTTTGTAAACTGCCCTTGGCCAGTCCAGCTGGATATCTGGCCCAAAGTATTGCCATTTCATGGTTTCCAATGAGAAATGAGTACATCATTCTATACAGATAACACATTGCACAGTCCTGAGCGACAGAAGTCTTGCACAGGCACTGTTCATGAATGGGTTGCATTGAGTGAGGTTTGTATCCCACCTGTGTGTGTGAGTCTGTGTGCTTAAGAATCTTGTTGCGTAAAGTTTGTTGGAAGATGCCAACTTCATCTCTGGAAAACCACTCCCTGTTGCTCAATAAGAGACGCTGTGAGTAAGGTTTGGCTTTCTTCACAGATGCGAATCTTCTGGGGAGCAGCTAGGAGAAGTGTGTGCACGGGGGAAGAAAGCTGAGCAGACTAGGAGCTCTCAAGTGCAGTCAGTTGATCTTTTTCTTGGTTAGTTTCTTAAATATTAATAAGTACAAGATGTTCAGACAGTGACTTCAGATAAGATTCTGTCCATTAAAATGAGAAATGAGGGACTCATGTAGCAAGAGTGAACAGAGTATACAGAGCTGGACTGTGAATCTGTTGTAGGCTTAGATGTACTCTCTGAGGTTTCCAGTTTTACTTGGCCGTGTCCGGAAAAAAGCACACCAAGCTTTGTATTTAGGATCAGTTAGTAAGTCAATAGCCTGTGTGTATCTTGCATTCCTGCTGTACTGTCAACTCTTTTAGGATAATACACAGAGTATTTCAGTGAAGAAGTAATAAATACCTAACATAATCCTGATACTTTCACTCCCTCAATTTGCATGCCCCTTCCTCCTGATAAGACCAAAACATCCTGACACTTCAGACTTCTGCAGAAAGACATTTTGAGATTGAAAGAACAGTGACAAGGGAATAGGGTGTAAATGTGAGAAGTAAGGGCATGACAGACTTGCTTGAACTCCAGTGTCATCTTCAGCTTTCTGACATGCCATGTTTCCAGCAAAAGGAACACAGGTGCTTTGAAGGTTCCTTTGCTGTCATAGTCTTGTATGGTCTTTTTGGCCTGAGATGCAATTCGTCCATGATGTTTTAGTAGGTTTTTTATTGTTTCTCTTATTCCAGGCTCCAGATGAACACTTGCTTAGGTGATGCTGCTGTTTGACTTTGTGTAACAGACTGTGTTTTGCTAACAGCTAATTAAAACTGAATTGTCATGTTGCAAAGCCCAGTCCTTTCTCTGAAAAAATTGGAACCATAGAATGGTTTGGGTTGAAAGGGACCTTCAAAGCTCATCTGGTCCAACCACCCTGCAATGAGCAGGGACATCTTCAGTTAGATCGTGTTGCCCAGAAGCACGGCCAGCCTGGCCTTGAATGTCTCCAGGAATGGTACATCCACCACCTCTCTGGACAACCTGTTCTAGTATTTCACCACCCATGTTGTAAAGAATTTTCCTCTCACATCCAACATGAACCTGCCTCCTTTAGTTTAAAACCATCACCCTTCGTCCTGTCACAACACGCCCTGCTGAAAAGTCTCTTCCCATCTTTCTTATAGGCCCCTTTTAAGAACTGCAAGGGCACCACAAGGTCTCCCCAGAGCCTTCTCCAGGCTGAACAACCCCAACTGTCTCAGCCTTTCCTCATAGGAGAGGTGCTTCATTCCCCTCGATCATTTTTGTGCCCCTCCTCTGGACCCGCTTCAGTGAGCCACATTAAGAAGTGGCTGTTCAATCCAGATGGTCTGCCAGGCCATGTAGTCTGATTCAGCGTATTCTTGTGTAAAACCTAAGTGCAACCACAGAAGACCAAAACCTGTAAGCTACTTGTAGGCAACTCTGGAGCAAGTTAAGGTGGATTTGGGATAGCAGTGCTGCACTGAGTGCTGCCCTTCCCTGAGATCCCTTCTTGCTTCTGCATCCCAACTTCTTCCACATGTGTGCAACAACAGAGCATGGTGGGGGCAGTGGCACAAAGGGATAAGGGGTGCCCATAGAAGCAAGCCCCATAACTGAGTCCCTCTAAACTGTGCCAGGTGGGCCTGTTCCCCAGCAGCTGGGTGTCTCCTTGAGGAAACCTCTTGTAAGCACAGGCAGAAAAAGCTGTGCTAGAGCTGTTTGTGATTTTTATGTGAAAGTTCAGGAAAATGTGATTTTTTTTTTTTCCTACTCAGAATAAGCTTGGAATGTGTGCTTATGTTTGTTTGGGGTTTTGGGTCATTGTATAATAGTTTAAACTGAATATCTGGCAGTTATTTGGGGGTTAATTGAGGAGTTTCATATTGGATCCAGAGAAAGTCATCTCTTCTGGCCCTCTGTAAAAGGAATAAACCTCACCCTCAAGGGATTTGCTTTAGCAACTACATACAAATGGTAATTGACAAAAGCACCTTTAAAGAGTATTTTAGTTTGTTTCCTTTTCTAAGTCTGAAAAAGACTATTTTGACTAATCAAGCTCTGTATACACAAACTCTTGCCTAGTTTCTTACTAGGTAGTTTGGGTCTTCAGGACAATTTTTACAGGCTGCTGTTTAATTTTGCTGGTTTGGCCTCTGCTGCTGTAACAAGAGAAATAAAAAGCACCTGCTTAATAACCTGGGTGCCTGAATAGCCTTGTTTGTAAGCATGTTAATGTAAGATTACCTTACTATATTACAACAGAGGCCTTCCTAGTAGGATTAGATCTGGTTGAGGTGCAACACGGTAGGACCTACATCAGTCTTGCAGAGTCAGCAGCTGCCTTCCTGTGCAGCACTTTCTGTGACAGCATTTAATGTGTGAAAGATCTCCAATTGCTTAGACTAATGGTGGGGTCTTTGCAAAAATAAACTTGATTGGGGAGGATGCATTTGATTTTTATTTTGTTCAAAATAATTGTTTGCAAGCATGATATTGGTCTTAATTCTTATTTAAAGCTTGTTTGTTGTATAGTAGTGAGAACAGTTGTCACATGTATGACAGTGTTGGGAAATGAGAATCTTTCTAACAGACAGAGTTAAACTATTTGTGTTTTTATTGTAATTACACAGTATCTGTGTTTGAAACAGAGGGAGTTGTGGGTCTGCATTCACACTGAACTCCATAAATGCAAAACTACGTACTGGCTTTGATGTTCTTGGTATGGGGAGTTACTAGAAGCAGCCTGAAGCTTATTGCTGAACCAGCTGAGTCCAGCATGTGGATGGGTAGTTGGGAGAGGGTGAGGGGATGAATAGCTGCAATGGCAAAGCAAGTGTTTTAATGTTTAGTTACTATATTTTACAGTAAATCTAATTCTAGATGAGGTTCTGGTCTTAGGAAAGCTTCCTCAAGCTTGTCTAAATTTGACCCAAGTCACTTGGAATGCAGAATCTCCAAGGGGCTCTTTTCCTAGTGAGCTAAAACTGCTGAAATGTTGCCATTAATTATTGACTTTATCTAAAAAAGAAGTTGGTAGCTGCAAGGACAGGCTGCTGACACGAAAATCGCGTGTTTGGCTGGAGGCCAGATAATGAGTTTCTATAGGAGTTTGTTGGCAAGCTTAGGCTTTTGCTTAGGTTAATTCAATGTAACTGCAAGTAATATGGAAGCCTGGTATATCCAAAACAATTTTGAGATCAAATGATCTTATCTTTTTTTATATAACAGCTTCTTGTACTTAAGACAATTAAAAATGCCTTGGAACATGATTCTTTACTATTTTCTCTTTTAATGGTCAACCTACTGAATAATCCTTTAAAATGTTGACACTAATGTCATCTCTCTTTTGATAGCCTCTGTGTTACAGAGTTTAAGCAGACTCTGTTCGGTGGAGTGATCTGTTCGTGCTTTAAAAAAGGGTTTTCATTTTTTTAAAAGACCAGGTGGTAACACACTGAAGGTTAGGTACATCAGTTTTACTTGTGAAAAAATACGATAAATGTATTCATGGGTACATTTGTTGGCCAGGTTATAATCTGTGACCTAGGCTGAAATGCCGGAGCCGTCCTTGGAGGAGGCTGGATTTCAGGACTTAAGTGTTCTCACTGACCGACTCAGGCAGTTGCACCACTAGGCCCTTTCACTGGCCTCCTGGGTGTTTCTTTCTTCGCTGCCTGAAGGCAAATCTTGAAGAGAAGGGGTGGAGATTGCTCTGTCTCAGGGTGTTTTGTTGCCTGCTTCTCACTTCTTTTGTGTAAGTGAATATGAACCTACTCTAAGGGGAAAACTGAATTCAGTTCTTGAACTGTGCACTGAAGTGCTGTCTATACCACACTATAAAAAGAGGTCCAGATCCACCCCTGGTCTTTTGGGAGCAGGAGATAAGTGTGGCTATAACTGGAGAATGATGAGGCCTCCTGATGCAGCCCAGGGCAGCAGTCCTTATCTGCAGCCTTGATTTGACTGTTTCACCCATAAGAGGGATGAAGGTGGCCTGGGGTGCATGCTTGTCCTCCACTGGTAGGGGCTGATGAGTGCTGACCAGAAAAGGGATAGCACTCTACCACAGAATCATAGAATATCTTGGATTGAAAGGACCTTAAAGAACATCTTCCAACCTCCTGCCATGGGTAGGGACATCTTCCACTAGACCAGGTTGCTCAAAGCCACATCCAACCTGGCCTTGAACACTGCCAGGGATGGGGCAGCCATAACTTTTCTGGGCAACCAATACCAGCGCCTCACCACCCTCATAGTGAAGATTTTTGAAGAGTCCCTTCCCAGCATCCCTAGAGGCCCCCTTCCAGTATCTGAAGGGGCCTATATGGATGCTGGGGAGGGACTCTTCATTAGGGACTGTAGTGACAGGACAAGGGGTAACGGGTTCAAACTTAAACAGGAGAGGTTTAGATTGGATATAGGGAAGAAATTCTTTTCTGTTAGGGTGATGAGGCACTGGAATGGGTTGCCTAGGGAAGCTGTGAGTGCTCCATTGCTGGCGGTGTTCAAGGCCAGGTTGGATGAAGCCTTGGGTGACATGGTTTAGTGTGAGGTGTCCCTGCTTATGGCAAGGGGGTTGGAACTAGATGATCTTAAGGTCCTTTCCAGCCCTAACTATTCTATGATTCTATGATCTTTATTATTTCTTTGTGCAGCTGTATCATTAGCAGTGTAAACACAAATGCCAAACAAACAACTTGTTTTATAACTACTTGTCTGTAGGTCTGATGTGGTATGTAAGTCAAACTGGTTGAACACAGATGGAGATCTTTGAGATGGGAGGGAGCGTGATAAAGTCCTGCCAGTGCTTATCAGAGGTTTAAACTTCCCTGATAGCATTTGTTCTCTAGGTGCTATTAATAGTAGGGCCTAGAGATATTTCTGGATGTGATAGCTGACAAGTTTCTTCATCAAATAGTCAATGAATGAGCAAGAAGTGTTTCTATTTTAAACTTAACTTTGACAAGTAATAGAACTTCAAACAAAAGTTGTTCATAGAAAATAACTTCCATGTGAGTTACTGCAAGTGATTTTCTGTAAGTGAAAGATGAAGCACATGGCTGCAGCTTGAAGTGTCTCTGATAAAGGAAGAGTTTTTCTGGGGTTTTCTGCCAGCTATGCTATAGGGTATTTATATTGGTTTCAGACTTCAGTATTTAAGTGAAGGGTGATAATAAACCTTGGCAGAGGTGCAGAGTCAGGCAGATTTTTGGGGGGAGCGATCTGGTTTGAACTTTGTGTGAATAGTCACTGCCAAAGTGTTAGGGTAAGCAGAGAATCTTCAGGGAAAGACGAAGAGCTCTGTTGAAAAGTGGTGTGTACTGGGAGGTGAGAATTGCTTCAAGTGTCAAGGCTGTGGGAGCCAGTAGCAAAAGGCTCTTCTTGCTCTTTATTTATACTTCTGAAGTGACCCATGTCTAGCTCTGCCTTTGCTTTTTCATCTCACACCAGTATCTGGGGTGATGTGCCATGAAGCTAAGCATGCTCTCTAGTGAAGAGCATGGCAGTGCTGACCATAGGGAAGCAAGAACAGGAGTAACAGGAACAAGTGCCTCAAAATAAATTCTTAGCACTACAAAGGCCATTTGGGAGAACACTGTGGCACCTTCAAAATAGAACACCGAGCTGAGGAACAGAATGATACATGTAGGGCATTGAATTGGATAAATTTGGCAGGTCTTCTTTAAATCAGAACTTACAGTCTTGGAAAGCTACCATTACAATGAATTCATGTACATTAATTAAGCTTTCTTCTGTTGTCTCTTAACAGGCCAAATGCTTCTCCTGGTATGATTTATGGTTTAGAATTTCAGTATTGCTCTTGTCAAACACTGTCTCTGGAAGTGGAATGTCCTGGGCATTTCTCATGTCTCTGCATGTGGTGGCACCTGCATGTTCTGCAGAAATACTTTGCTGCCATTTCTCTTGCAGTGAAGTTTTGTCCATGCTACTTTTATAGCAGTGTGAAAGCATCTCTAATAAAGTGATTCTTGTTTGCATCTTAAAGGGAGTAACAGAAATCTGGCAAAGGGTATGCAGCATTATCAGCAGTGGTAACTTTAAGGATTTTGGCAGTGCATTCGAATGTGGCTTTTATGGTCAACTTCAACAATCTCTAGTTTTTGGTGGGGATTTCTGCATGGGTCTGTCTGTTGGCTTCCTTTAGTAGCACTTGGTACTTTCTCTTTTCTTAGCCTGAAGCAGTAGAGAGGTGAGATAGCATCCTTACTCTTTTCCTCCGTTTTTTGGTTGTTTTGGTTTGTGGTTTTTTTTTTTTTTTTTTTTTTTTTTTTTTTTTTTTTTCTGGGAGTTTAAAGGTTGGTTGTGAAGCTGAGTGGATTTTCATTTCTTTGATTTAGGAGCACCAGCAAGATGAAGAATGTGGACTTATAAGGTAAACTGGTTTTTGTTTCAGGTAACCTGTTAGGAACTGACTTCCTAATCTTTCTTTGGCCTGCAGGTTGTTAGCTTTACACTTGCTTTAAAAATAGCCATGAGAAAGAGGCCATTTCCCTATTACGTGTGGGAAGATGGTAAGTCATCAACTATTGAAAACCAAACTGTGCTTCTGTTGCACTGTGGAAAGAAAGTGCCTGTAAAAAAGCTAAGCTGCAGCATGTTTTCCCTCCAGTGGTAAGAAGGCCCTTGAAAAGATGGTTTGAAATAGTTAGTGGTTAGAATGTGTGTGTTAGGTGTAGTTCAAACTTTCTAACATCCTCTTGATGTCTTGTTTCTTGCAGAGACTCCAACCGTCATGTTAAGGTAAAGCAGAAAAGTGCAGTGCTGAACATGCTAAAGAAGTTGGACAAAATAAGGTTCAGAGGTCACAAGAGAGATGAGTTCCTTGATTTAGCAGAGTCTCCAAATGCTTCTGACACTGAATGTGGAGATGAAATCCCGGTGAAAATACCTCGAACGTCAACTCGAGACAATGAAGAGCTGAGAGACCCTGTAAGTACTTGATTTAAATGTTGTTATATTGTTATATAGCTGTCAAGCAGGAAAAAAATAACAGGAATTAATAGTTCTTTGTCTTTATATTTTGGATTTAACATTTGAAGATTTGTGGACTACGTAAGCAAGCTTCTAGTAATAGGCTTCCATTTTCTGGAAAGATCAATTAGTTTCCTAGTATTAGGATTCCCTGTCCCTGCTATTGATTTTGGATGTTGTGGGTTGACAGGTTTGTTAATTGGATGTGCTTCTGAATGCAGTCTGGTTTGTGTTTTGTTGAATTACTAATGAACACATCTGACTTGTTTTCAGTCTGAGGAACACACATCTGCTCTAATGGCACTTGCCAGGTCTATAGGGGTAAGACTTCTGGTGGCCTCATTAGAGCTAGAGGGTCACACCACCTTGTTCTTCACTCAGTGTTATATCCAGTAATGCTTCCATGCTATAGAACTGGTTTAAACTTATGCAGGAGGTGCTAACATTTTTTGGTGCTTGTAAGCAGAAGCACCTGAACAGACTTACCTTTTAAAAACACCCTGTTTCAGCTAAAGTTAAATATTGGGTAAAAAATAAATAAATAAAATTCTGCTTTAACTGTTAAAAGGTAGCTGTGGATTCTTGAGCTACAATCTAAATTAAGATTTGTCCATGTAACTGTATTGTAGAATGTGACTTGGAAGTTAGAATTCGTACTGCCCTATTTGGAAACTCACTGTGCAGTTCTTAACCTCAAAATGTGGTCAGGCTGTTGTCTGAAAGCTCCTTTCTAGAAGCACGGAGTTTGCTCACCAGAAGTTCTAAACTAAAAGACTTTAAACTGTATACGCTTAAGCATCCCCTTTAGGGTTGGCAGCTTGGATCCTGTTCTGTAGCTATTAGAATTTTTACATTTAAGTGTGCTTGTATAATACCATGTACAATCCTGTTTATATGCAACTCTTTTGTGAGAATTTTTTCCCTGTGATTATGAAACAAACAAGTGGTNTTCTAAACTAAAAGACTTTAAACTGTATACGCTTAAGCATCCCCTTTAGGGTTGGCAGCTTGGATCCTGTTCTGTAGCTATTAGAATTTTTACATTTAAGTGTGCTTGTATAATACCATGTACAATCCTGTTTATATGCAACTCTTTTGTGAGAAACAAGTGGTAATGACAGCATTTTTCATTCACAAAAGGTCTATTGTATGCAAATTGTCAAGCTCCTTGGACGAGGAAGTCTGTTGTATGCCTTTCCTCTGCTCTTACTCTTCTGTAGACATCTGCCATTTGTTAAGATGTACAGACTGTGTATACTGGGACTAATCTGTGCTGCTGCTATTGCAACATGGTATTTTCTGAAGTTGTTTTGTAGGTAAATACTGGCTTGTTTTCATTAAACCGAAGTCATTATATTTATGTGTGGAGAACACACATAAATATCTACCTGTCATTCTGTCTATACCATTGTGTCTAATCAGAAGGATCTGGATCGCAGACCAAGAGGCTACAAAAAGATCTGTCTTGAGCACTAGATACTATCTTCTCTATTTCTTTAAGAGGATAGTAGCTCCAGGATGGTATGGCTGAGGGGAGAGTTTTGACTGGTTATAAAGCTTTATGGCTGCATATCTGCAGTGATGGTCTCTGTTTTCTCAAATTGCTGCTGCCTAGGGCAAGAAGGGAGAAGAGATAATCCCTTATGCTGCAGAGGTGGCAGGAGTAAGGAAAGCAATGCTTGTATATTTAATATTAAAACAGTGGCTGAGGTTCTGTGAACAGGGCAATTCTGAACTATGTCTCCATTTCTTATTAAGATCACATAGTTGAATTGTGCCTGAATTGGTTTTAATTCAGTGACTAAAACTGTAATCTTAAATTGCTTATACAGGGTTGTTTTCTCTCTAAGCATCTTAGTGTTACTCTTCTAGTACACTGATCATGAGAAGACCAAGTCTTGTTGATATCTTCCTGTTTAATACGTTAGGGAAACTCTTGAAAGCATAAAAAAGTCAGTGCAAGTCTTGTGCATGAATTGAAGATGTGCTGCTTGTCCTATCAGATAGGACAATGAGCTGTATTGTGCTTTCACTTCTGTTGCTTCACTGATTCTATTAAAATCTGAGTACAGAGCTCATGGGCTTCAAAGAGCAAGATTGGTGGCTTGGAACTGATCATAGGCATACAAAATTTGGGTGCTGGCCCCCTTATCTTCAATGTGTAGATATCTGAGTCCACTGTCAGCTATTCCCTTGACAAAGGCTTCATCTCTGCCCCTCTCTACTTCTTTCCCCCCAACCTTCAATCTTCATTACAGAGCCATTAAGGAAAGAACTCCATCTATTAGAACAGTGCAGCAGTGTTGTGAATGAAAGGCCCTTCTGTACTGTGCTGCAAGAGTACATAGGAACTTAGAAATGTTCACATTAGATGCCTGTTCTTCATGTCTGTGTCTGAACTTGACAAGCATATGCAAAAACTTGCTACAAATGGAGGTTTTAGAATAAAAAACCTTGTCATAAAGCTTGTGATTGCAGAGACCTGCAAAGAGCAGCATTCTTTGCTGTGCACTTCCAGCAGTGCACATTCAGGCCTGGGCCACAGATACAGCAGTGGGACTTTGTCCCAGCACTTCACATGTCTTACTAAAGCAGCAGGTGCAAAATTTACACCCAGTGGAAGGACACAAAGGATGTCCAGATGAGGTCATCTTATATTCTTTACCTTGAAACCATGAGCTTTACCTGTTTAGTTCAGTAATATGCATCCTGACTTGTGTTTGGGTAAAGCACACAGCCAGCTCCTGGTAGGAGGGCCCTGGGGTTGGAAGGATTTGTTATTTTCCTTTGAATTTTCCTCAGTGGTTCTTTGTTCAAAAGGTATCTTACTGTTGATATGCACTAGCTTGGTCTCAACTTACAGGCTGGCTGTTTGCTTGTATGGGCACTTCTGCCTGCTCTTACTGAAGTGTTCTGACTACCAGGTATGTCTTGGGTAGCAGGTGCTTTCTTAGGTTTCTGTGGGTCCCTGGACACTGTGGTCAGATCATTGCCAAGACAGCTGTGTTGATTAGCACATTAAATCTGTTAAGCATCTCTTTCATCCTGAATGGCTTCCCAGATTTCTTCTTCCCTTTTCTCTTTACCATAGGTGGTTTATAGTTTGTTTTTAAAGCAAGGACATTCAGCACTGCATGCAGCATTTATTTCTGCATTGTTATGTAAAAATACCACTATCATTGAATAGGTAGAGGGGGTAATCTGGTCCATTCCTACTTCCTAATTGTGAATGTATTAGCATTTGGCCTGTTGTGACATTGGAAATTCAGGTAATGTTGCTTGCTTGGTAATTAAAGTCTTTATTCAGTACCATCATAGTTTCCGATTCTTGAATATGCAGCATGGATTTCTTCCTGCTAAATCACAGTTCTGAGCCTAAAACAGCTTTAAAATATTGCTTTGGCAACTTGATTTGTAAGATGCAAATGTTTGCAAGTGTTAAGGGAGGGGAACTGTGCCCTGAAAATCATAGCCCGCCCTTAGATTTGCCAGTTCTGGCTTGATTTGCCTAATTTTAACTTTTGTCATTTTGTGCTATAGATGAATTTATGTGCTCCCAATGTGACAAATGTCCTGTTTCTATAAAAGGAGAGAAAGTGTTCTGTACTGAATGAGTGCGGTGCAGAGGAGGATCATGTCCCCTTCGGCAGAGGGGGGAAAGAACAAATTCATGTTTAAACCCATGAAGGTTCTTCACTAACCTAGCATAAGAATTTCAAGTTGAAGGGCTCTCGTAGCTGGCATGTTGTACTGAACCAGCCTAATCTACTTATGCAAGTTCCCTGCCAGTGCGCTAGGATTAAATCTGAGTTACTGTGGTACAGAAAACACTAATTTACTTGCTATTCCAGTACAGTTTGGCTTTTCCTGAAACTCGTCAATTAAAACATTAAATGCTTCTGTATTGGTCACCTCATTTACAGTGATTGGAAAGTATAAAGCATGATGCTTAGGAAAGTATGAAGCGCTGTACAAACGTTACAATTAAGATAATAAAGTCTCTAATCCTGGCTAGCACTAGTCTTGGTTTTGTTGGGTTTTTCTAATTTATGTAAAATATAGTTGTGTTTTCAGAAGCTTGTCAATATGGGTATGCTTTCAAGAGTAGCTACTAAGGATTAACTATTCATGCAGATGGTTTCTGTTCTTGAGCAGTGTTGTTGGGTTTTCCCTTTCCTTACTGCAGGTAAGTGCAGCAGCCACACGGAATCCTTCTGTAATTGGAGGTAAAAAAATGCACGTGAAGTGTTAGTTGAGAAACCTGTGAGGCTTCACCCTCTCTAGGCAAGGATTCGCAGGATGAAGGCAGCTTGGGGAGAGAAGGGATGGAAGGCAGAGAACTGTCAGGTTGGGAGGTGCTGCCAAAAAGCCAGGGCTGCACATGCTTGAAAGCACATTGTGGGGAGCTGTGGTTTTTCGTATCCGGAGCTGGATGTGTCTTGGGAGTGCAACTCTGATAGTGGGTTAGAGGCAATCTGTTGTCAGCAGAAATCTTCCTTTAACCTTTCTGTCTCAGAACCCGTGCTCTACTCTGGCATTTCAGTGGCTTCCTAGGTACCACCAAGCCTTGTGAGCAGGCTTTGCTAATTAATAGCCAACTTTAAGAGGGCTCTGTGTCAAATACTGTCAAAGTTAGAGAGGCAGAAGGAAAACCAGAAATCAGTGGAAGCCTTCAAGGCTTTTACTGTGAGTCAGATGCAAGAAATGGCATCTGTACAGTATGGTGCAGTTAATTCGGCCCGAGTCCCAGCAGTAGCCTACAGAGGCAGCAGAAAGGAGGAACCTTTATGCAGTTAACACCGCTAACTTCAGAGAGAAGTACTTTTTTTTTTTAATTCAGAGGCAGGCAGTTGACCTCCAGCAAATTTATAGACCTTATTTCTCATCTTTTTAGCCCACTAACACCTCTTGACAGAATGAGGTGTGTTGATTTGGGAAAAAACTTCAGGGACGTGAGAGCCATCTGCTTAAATGTCTTCCATACCACTGCCCTGGACATGCTCAGTTTTCTGAACACTTCTAAGTTGTATTTATTAATATCATGGAATCATAGAATAGTTAGGGCTGGAAAGGACCTTAAGAGCATCTAGTTCCAATCCCCCTGCCATAAGCAGGGACACCTCACACTAAACCATGCCACCCAAGGCTTCATCCAACCTGGCCTTCAAAACTGCCAGGGATGGAGCACTGACAACCTCCCTGGGCAACCCATTCCAGTGCCTCACCACCGTAACAGGAAAGAATTTCTTCCTTATATCCAATCTAAACTTCCCCTGCTTAAGTTTAAACCCATTAGCCCTTGTCTTGTCACTACAGTCCCTAATGAAGAGCCCCTCCCTAGCATCCCTACAGACCCCTTTCAGATACTGGAAGGCTGCTATGAGGTCACCATGCAGCCTTCTCTTCCCCAGGCTGAACAGCCCCAACTTTCCCAGCCTTCGTATGGGAGATGCTCCAGTCCCCTGATCATCTTCGTGGCCCTCCTCTGGACTTGCTCCAACAGCTCCATGCCCTTTTTATGTTGAAGACACCAGAACTGCACACAATACTCCACGTGAGGTCTCACGAGAGCAGAGTAGAGGGGCAGGATCAGCTCCTTCGACCTGCTGGTCACGCTCCTTTTGATGCAGCCCAGGATACGGTTGCTTTCTGGGCTGCAAGCACACGCTGCAGTCAACTCATGTTCATTTTCTCATTGACCACCACCCCCAAGTCCTTCTCCGCAGGGCTGCTCTGAATCTCCTCTTTGCCCAACCTGTAGCTGTGCCTGGGATTGCTCTGACCCAGGTGTAGGACCTTGCACTTGTCATGGTTAAAGTTCATGAGATTGACATCAGCCCACCTCACAAGCGTGACAAGGTCCCCCTGTATGGCATTCCTTCCCTCCAGTGTATCCACCGAACCACACAGCTTGGTGTCATTGGCAAACTTGCTGAGGGCGCACTCAATCCCACTGTCCATGTCAGCGACAAAGATGTTGAACAAGACCAGTCCCAACACCGATCCCTGAGGGACACCACTCATCACTGGCCTCCAGCCAGACACTGAGCCATTGACCACAACTCTTTGCGTGTGGCCATCCAGCCAGTTCTTTATCCACTGAGTGCCCCACCTATCAAATTGATGTCTCTCCAATTTAGAGACAAGGATGTCGTGTGGGACAGTGTTGAACGCTTTGCGCAAGTCCAGGTAGATGACATCAACTGCTCTACCCCTGTCCATCAGTTCCGTAGCCCCATCGTAGAAGGCCATCAAAATGGTCAGGCAGGATTTCCATAGTGTCACTGATTTTGGAACTTGGGTGCTTTATTTTCCACCAAACTCGTATCATAATGTATCTTACTACCCTGGTTAAACCATTTCACTTTTCCTGTGTTCTTATTAAGCAGCTTTATATTTTAACCTAGTGGATATTTTTATTCTGTTTGTTATTTTTTTTTTCCCCTCTAACATAGGCAGTCATTGTAACCTTTTGTAGTTAGTTTAATGATGCATGCCTCCTGATTTTTAACCCATCAGCTGGTGTCAGACCTCTTGAATCCAGCACTTCAGCAGATATACACATTTGGAAACTTCCAGAATGAGTCACAGAATCACGGAGTGGTTTGGGTTGGAAGGCACTGTAGAGATAATTCAGTTTCAACCCCATGCTGCGGGCATAGACACCTTCCATAGATCAGGTTGCTCAAAGCCCTGTCCAAGCTGGACTTGAACATTGACAGAGAGGGGGCAGCCACAGCTTCTTTGAGCAACCTGTGCCAGCACCTCAGCAGCCTCACAGAGAAGTATTTCTTCCTAATATTTAATCTATACCTTCTTCCTGATTAAAATCATTTCTCCCTTGTTTTATCCTTATATGCCCTTGTAAAAAGTCCCTTTTCAGCTTTCTTGTCTCCCCTTTTGGTACTGGTAGGCTATAAGGTCTCCTCTGAGCCTTCTCCTTTCCTGGCTGAACAAGCCCAACTCAGTCTCTCTGAGAGGTACTCCATCACTTTGGTCATCTTTGTGGCCTTCTCTGGACTTAATCCAACAAATCCCTATCCTTCTTATGCTGGGGCTCCAGAACTGGATGCAGTACTGCTGGTGGGGTCTCACAAGAGAGTAGGGGGAGAGAATCACCTCCCTTGACCTGCTAACCATGCTCCTTTGATGCAGCCCAGGATACAGCTGGCTTTCTGGGCTGTAGGTGCACACTGCTGGCTCATGTTGAGCTTCTCATCAGCCAGCACCCTCAAGTCCTTCTCCTCAGAGCTGCTCTCGATCCATCCTTCTCCTAGCCTGTATTTGTGCTTGGGATTGCCCCAACCCATGTGCAGGACCTTGCATTTGGCGTTATTGGGCTTCATGAGGTTTGCATAGGCCCACCTCTTGAACCTGTCAAGGCCCCTCTGAATGGCATCCCTTCCCCATAGAGTGTCAGCCACACCACAAGTGGTTGATTTGTGTCACTGTCCTCAGTACTATGCACCTCTTGCTTTCCTTCTTCCTAAGAGGCATAGTCAATATATCCTGGGTTTTAGTAAATAACTTAATAACTCTGAAGGAGCAAGAGCAGATCTGGTTCTTTAGATGGGTTTCTGAAATGTTACTCATCTCTGGGTTAAATACCTTGAGCATCTTCAATGAGGGTTAGAGCTTGTATATACTTAGATGTTTGCTAGCCCCTCTCCTTGTCTGTTCCCTCACCTCTGTGCTTTTGTCACCTCTGCAATGCCTGGGGTTGGAGACCAGGGACTGGTTGGGCAGGATCCGGGCACTCTAAGCACTGGGCTGATGTACAGAGCCCAAGTGCATTCCTGATGAGTGTAGCAGCTTACTCTTTGACCTGTATATTGATTTATTTATTTTTAAGCTGTAGCACTATTTCTTTAGATAGCTCCTTATGAAATCCTTTATGCAGGAAGCAGAGATTGTCACTTTGTACCAGGCATGGATATGCTATATAGAAAGCCATACTTTAATGCCTTGGCAGCAACCTATATTTCAATAACACTTCCCTTGTGCCTGCTGGTAAGAGTGTGTTGTAAGGATGCTGCTGTTTGACTTGAGCCATGCCATCCCCCTTGAGCTTTCCAAGTGTCTGGCAAGTGGTAACACTAAATCTTAAAGCGTAAATAAACACGACCCAACTCTATAGATAAGAAATCAACACAGAGGTTAATTGCAGTCTGGTGCTCATCTGAAAACAGGCAGCTACAGTTACTCATCAGCAGTGGCTGGAGTGGTTGCAAATGGCATGTGTTGCTGCACTTCTCTGGCTATAAGCAGGTGTGAATGGGAAATCTGGAGCATGGGAAGGAGGATGCTACAGCTCCCTGTGTGAACTGTTTGTCTCTGCTATGGCATGGTTTGTGCTGGCTCCAAAATGGGAATTAGTATTGCTGCTAAGCTAACAGCTTCTGCTCCTCATTGGGGCCAGCAGTGTTGGCAGTGTTGTGTGGGTGTGTGTTGCTTTTGGGGCTGGAAATAGCATCTCTTCTTGGCACTGCATTGAGCAAGCCTAAGTGGGGAGTTGATGCCAGGTAAATGCTGTGCAGTACTTGCCTGCAGAGTACTAATTTGCCTGTGTAGACAAACTCTGAGGCTTAAACTCAGCATCTGTTCAGCTCAAGCAAGAAAACAGATGTTTAGTAGGTATTTCCACACTGGTTTACCTTAAAAGTACAATTCATTCCCAGCAGTGAAAGTACTTCCCAACAGTGCAAATACTTTGCTTTCAGTGAGCTTTTTGCGCCTCTTTTTTAAAATGTAGGAAATGTCTCTTAATTAACTGTCTTGTAGATTAGTTGAGTTTATGTATGTGTGTAATTTAAGCTGTCATGGTTGAATGTATGCAAGCTGACTTCTGAAAGCAATACAGTTCCTGTATGTTTCCAGGGCTCAAACAGGGGAGGAGGGAATTGTGAATAAATCCCTTTTTGTCTTGAGATAATTCCTGTAATCTAGCACTTCGATTTTCAGTATAAGGTGCTGGAGAAGCTCCTGTAATTCATGTTGGCAGACTTTTATACCTGGTGGGGACTGCATGCAGTGCCTGAACAACCATTACCCAGGAGATTCCTTCACCCACCATTTCCCCTGCTGTCTGAAAATGCCCACTTTAAGAGAGAGAGATAGCATCCCCTGCCTTCTGCCATGTGGGATTGGGAGTTTTTCAGTGCTCACTTCGTGAAGGTAGTGCTTGTCACTGTTCTTCCTAACTAATCAATTCCTGCATTCTACAGTATTTCCAGTGCTGAGTTTATTCAAGGAATGCTGGTAAATCGTGTCAACACAGTTTCCTGACTTCCCTTACTTCTGGCCTGTCAGAATCAGCTTTTGGGCACCAGTGACATCCTTCAGCAGTAACTGGGTTGTGCTGGAGGTGGGAGAGTAGGGTGACCCATTCTTTGCAGAGAGACTGTGGTGTTCAGAATTACAAATTCCATAAATGGGTTTTAAAATGTACAATATGGGGTTCTAGTAGATCTATAAATGTCTAGGAAAGTATTACTTTGCTAGCTTCACAGTTTTATATGTAGAGTATGTTGCGTTGACCATTCATTTAATGGGAAGAGGAGAGAGTGGTAGTATAAATATGCCTTTTAAATCAGCAGAAGAAAAGCTAAATGATGATGCAGCAGGACTGGTAAAGGGGGAAAAATACCTTTTTTCCCTGCGGCCTACAGAGGTGCATTCTGTAAACTCACATGGGAGGGATGCTATGCATTTGATTAGCTTTCACTCATTTATTTAGGTGGTTTAATGCTGAAGAAGAGGCCTGAAAAGTTGATGCTTGCACAATTCTTATGTGCCTGTTTCTTTACTGCCCCAGAAGTAAGATGTTGTATTTAAATGACAAAACAATGTACCTCTGAGCTGTGTTCTGGCTTTTTTATAGGCTGGTCCAGGGACCATCATCATGGCTTCAGGAGTCCAAGATTTTAGCAGAACGGAGTCTGACAGACTGAATGAGATCAAAGGTCACCTGGAAATAGCCTTACTGGAAAAACACTTTTTACGTAAGTATGAAATTAACACTGTGGAAAGGTATGGCTTAAGGCTGCTGAAATAACGATTCTTTCAATTGCAAAAGTTGACATCAGAGTTTTGAGGTGTGCTGATGTGTGGATAACACGTGGGCTGACGCTTCCCTGTGAGGAACTTAAAAGCATTCTCAGGGTTTCTGGGTCACTTGGATATTATTTTTCCTCATTGCATTCTTCAAAACGTACCTCACTACATGACAAAAGTTGCTTAGTTGAAGTCTTGATATTGACATCTACACATTGTCTTAGAATTAACTCAGTGTGGTTGCAATAGGTGTAGTAATTTTAAGAAGATATTTCTGAAGGGGCAACCAATGCTTTTCCATGGCAGCATATTTCAACAGTAATATGTCTTAAAGCACGTCTCTTACTAGTATATGAATTACTGGTAACTGGTGTAAGAAATACAGATAAGAGTATCTGTAGATTTCAAGTGTTTGGGTTTGTGTATGTATGTGTGTGTTTATCTAAAATTGTCATTCACAGCTTGAGGCACCTGCGGGACATTTGGGATTTTATCTCTGCAGATCTGAGCTGCTGACTTGTAAGACAGGATAGTTGAAACCGGAAACATTGAAGGCAAACATTCCTTTAACTTGATAGAAGTAGAGATCTCTGCAATAAATCAGTGAGAGTTCTTGCTCAGTTGCTTCCCAAAATTGTAATTTTAATGGCTTATTTTTGAACTTCAGAATATGGGGGTTGTTTTTATTATGTTCAAAGCTTGTCAGATGTTTTCTAAGGGATAGAAATAACAAGGCTATAGATACTATTTAATTTTGAGATTATAGTGTCACAGCAAGACTTGTTTATCTTCAGCATTTCTCAAGGATTTGGAATTAATTTTCTGTGGCTTGTTTGTCATTTGGCAGTATTATTTTGACTGGATTTCCCCCTGTGTGTATGAGAGGGAGGTTTGATAAAGGAAACTGGGCAAGAATTTATAGTGAGCTGTTATCAGCTTCCAATGATAACTGGAACAGGTACCATGATTGGAATATCAAGCAAAAACTGAAGGCTCTTGCCTTCACTTGCCTTGTTGTTTTCAGTGATTTGTATGAATTCGTATTTAACTGTGCAGTACAGAGTTACCACGTACTACTTCCATCCCCAAAGACATACTGCCTAAGCTCCTGTTACCAAATTGTTTTTCAAACAAGATGGGACATTTGTGATTTCCTGGTATAATATGACACATAACAGAAACACTAAGACTTCCCAGAACTGAATTCTGGTTTGAATTAGGATGTGCTTTTTGCTATGAAAACATGATAGGGTTCCCAGACACTCCCGAGGTTGGTGAACCCATTCTCAGTCCTGAGCGTGTGTGCTTAGAGGAACTGCATGGCCACACATTTTTTGTGAATATTTTTAGTCAGCAGGTTTTTACTGTAGTTTGAGAAACCTGATCAGCCAATACCATTTTTAGCTGGATCTTTTTCCTTTGCACAGGCCTTTGTAGCAGCCTGTGAGGTAAAGGGTAATGCAGCTCACCATTTCACATGAACTTCGAGCAGATGGTTGGAGATGCAGGCTAGTGGGATCATTCAGCTGGGTTGCATGGGTCAGTCCTTAGCGCTACATCCAGAGCTCACTAAGCTTGAGGTTTGCTGTAGCTGCAATTAGAGAGTCATTCTGAAAAGTCAGTTATAATTCTGTGTGCAAAACCACAAGAAAGAATGATAAACTGGTAGAGAAGTAAGCACTTGAAATTTTGGGCTGAAATATGTAACTATGTTTGTCAGTTGGAGTGAAGTAGGAGCTCACCTTTTGGGTATGCTTCCTGTATTGTTCTATTTTCTTCCTCCTCCTTGAATTAATGTTGGTGAGTTTTGTTTTTTTTTTGTTTTGTTTTAATGCTAGCAATGCTTTGTTGTTTGTTTTTTTTTTCCCCAAAAAGTGAAGTGATGACGAGCAGATAAATGGTTTTTGAAACATGCAATTTGTTTAATTTGTCTTGGAGAAAAGCCTGATCATTATTTTTAGATCCAATTGCTGCAGTAGGTGTGTTTAAGATGGCTGGTCACTCAGCTGTATTTGCATGCTATTTTTAATGATGGAATTCCTTCAGGACACCTTGCTGTAACTGCATTTTTGCATAAACTGTTTGCCACTTCCTCTTACTCCATTTCCTCCAGCTAGGTGTGCAAAAAATCAGAGCAACTGCTGGTATGTGGGGGCAATATTTAAAGATCCATGGATTCACTTTGTAAGGTGTTAAGTTTCTAATAATTATCAGCCCTATCCTGACTTTATTTTTGCCTCTTCCACACCTCTTACTTCTATTGGTGTCTTATTATCCAGGAGGCTTAAGGGGGAGGGATTTCCTCCCAGGTGTACATTATATGTAATGTACACATACATGATGCAGCTACAAGTCAGTGTGGGTCTGTAGTTGCAGGTGCGTGGCTAAAGGAAGAACTAACTGCTGGTTTTCTCTAATCTCTATTCAGCCATTAGCAGGCACAAGAAAAAGGTGCAGTTTGGCTGAGTAGTATTTTCAGTGAAACACATCCTAGACCTAGCTGTAGCCCCTACAAGCTGCAGAGATCTGGAGCAAATAGTGACTGGAGAAAAACAGTGTGTCTCCAGTAAAGTGAAAATATCCCCATTTGAGATGCCAGATGAATCTCTTCTTTAGCAAAGATAATCTAAACACCCAGAGGAGTAAAGATGGAGAGGCATAGCGTAATGTGTTGAATAGCTGTAAATGCAAATAAAATGCAACTGGAAATGTGAGGGGTTTAAGCTGCAGACTGACAGGAGGATGAGGCACATGGAGGAAAGGATCTTGGATAATGATGTCTTAAGCAAGGGAGGGATCATCTGACTCTTCCAGCCAAAAGGTCTGAAGTTGCTTTTCCTGTCTGTGCAGGAATGGTCTTAATCCCTGTGATCTAATGGCTCCTTCTGAGCCTTATTACGGGAATGCTATAGATCTGGTGAGACTGCCATAATGGGGTGGGTTCCTGCAGCATGAGACATGGAACACCTGCTGAATGGAAAGTGCACAGAGCTTGGTCTGCTGGACCTCTGAATGTACATGGACAAAAAATGCTTTGTCTTAGAGCTGTTGCCATCAGAGTCATCCATTTCTGAAGGACTTTGTCTTATTTTTAATGCACATGAGTACTGCCTTGGTCAGGGTTTAGTTTGGGAAGGCAACTACTGAATGAGGGCAGCTAGAGTAAGTAGTGGGTTTAGTGCTTCAAAACCTAGTTGTATCTAAACAAGAAACAAAAAATTGTTTGCTGCTTTTGCATTTGAAAAACAAAACAATAAGCAATGTCTTCTGAGTTTGCACCTTGTTGGAGTAAACAACCTGGTTTTTCTTCGCATTACCTCCCATGCTTGCTTATGGAGGGCAGTTTTGCAGATATCAGCACTCTGGTCTTGATGCTTTGTAAGCAGGTGTGCATCCTATGGTTTACATGAAGTATTAGGTAATTCTCATTCAAGGTTTTCAAGCCTTTTTCAATGCTAGTTTTAGCAGTTCAGGGAAGAGGAGTTAGTTGTAACAGCAGATAATAGTAAACAAACCAGGTGACTGTTAGAGGTTAGTCATGAACTGGTAAATTGAAGAAAGGCTGCTTGAGGATGAATAGCTTTAGGAGGAAACAAAGGCCTCTTCCACAAGGGTTTTGCATTCCATTCTGTACAGCAGGCTATGACAGGACTCTTGAGGGGTTTATAAAATTGTTGGGTTTGGTTATGATTTTTATACCAGCGCAGCAAGAGAAGTTGGAGTGTGCTTCTTTGCCATTGAAATTTCTGCTCCCACACTTTCTGTTCTCATATGTTTTTTTAAACTAAGTGTGTGACTAACTTCACAGTGGTATCGATGACTGATGATTCTTTGTAAGAAGAGTGGCCTAGCAGAATACAGAGCTCATGGAAGCAGAGCTCTAGAAAACTACACAGTTCTTGGGCAGATCTGGGATGCTAGAAAGTGGTAAACCTTAGAGGTGAACTGTGTGGTGGTGGTTGTGACCAGCAGAAGACTTGTATTAGAAAGTTCTGTTCTGTACAGAAATGCCAATACCTCCTTGAACAGTCACAGTAATTGTATGTAGTAAATTGACTGTGAAGCTGAGTCAGGGTCTAATTACCAACTGTGTCACAACACACTTGGTGTGCTTTCTCCTGACATGAGGATCAGACACTTGCTGCAGGAACAGAGCTAGGGGGAGGGCAGAGGAACAGACTCACTGCATCAGTGTTGCCATCTTGTTACTGACTGGCAGCCTTTGTCACCTTTGGCTCAGAAATCTTGAAGCAGAATAAAGAGCTGATTTATGTAGTAGGTGAAGACCCTACTGAGAGAGTAAGTAGTTGTGTTTATATGAGGTACCCAGATACCAGCTGTGGGCCATAGTAGCCAGTCCTTGCTAGATGGTCAGCCCTGGCTAAGGGATCCTGATGCTGCCACACAGGATCCTAAATAAAGCATGCTGATGCTCGTGAGCATGAAGCTGCTGTGGTAGTGGAACTTAGCCTTGCTTTTTCATACCCTTTACTCATCCCCCTATAACCCTCTTATCTTTCAGCTTAAAATCATGGACTCCCAGGCACTAATAGGGTCCCTGGGAGATCTGCATGCATCCTTTGAGCATGTGGAGTTCCTCTGATGAGGACTGTGGTTTGTGTATAGTGACTGGTGGAATCTTCTTGAACATTTTCCCTGGGTACCCAGAGGTGCTCCAGTAAGAAGAGCTGAACCCAGGTTATTGCTGAGAGCTGTCTGTTCACCAGAGCTGTGTGTTCACACATGCTTTTGCTTCCTTTATACAAATAAATTTTTTAAGTTTTTCTAGGTCTGACTTCTCAAAAACTACAGAAAATTTCTTAAGAAGTTTAGGAAAGATTTTGCTTATACTCAGAAATGCTTACATGACACACCATGTGTAGTGACTTCATGTTTATCCTTGCTAGACAAAAAGCCTCTCTTAATTTTCCTGGGGGCATAGCTGGAAAAGGTAATCATGAGCAGGCTAGAGCAGTTGTGTGGGACTTAAAAAGCCTCTGCACAAATCAAGGATTCAGACCTCCATTTCTCATCTGCAGAGACTCTGCTCTGACTGGTGGAGGACATGAGTTGTGCTCTTGCTCACTCTCAACTTGATTTCCAAGAGCGTGAGGTTCCTAAGGCCAGGAGAGAGGGTAAGGATGCGGCTTGAGCACAGAACAGCATCAGGCTGGAGTCCTGCACTGGTCTTTGCTGTGGGCATTTGCCATCTGCCCTCATTACTGGATAAAGCATGTAAATGGTCGTGGCATGAATATGCCAGAATGCTGGAGGGCCCAACCCAAGAGGATCACGTGCTGTCACACCTCTTTTTGTGGGACCGATTAACCAAAGCACTGCACAGCACTGACAGAGGTGTATTGTTCCAGCTCCTTTGCCAGTTCGATGCAGCCTATGCATTGTGTTATGTAGGTGGGGTGTGCTCTTGCTTCTGCCTTTTCTGCATGCCCAACTTGGCTTCATGAATTGCAGAGTGGCTGAGAAAGCTCAGGCAGGGCAGTGGTCAATGCTGCTGTGCCCATTCCTTTTGCGTAACTGAGCTGGAGATTTCGGGAGCTCTATGTGGAACCTGCCCTTCCCTTCTCAGTTTAGTAGCAGAAAAAGCCTTGGAAGAGCCTGCTGCTATTCACAAGCCAGACTCTATTTCTGCATTTATAGCCTGTTTTGCTTCTGCCAAAACCAGGGAGTGAAAACAGTTCCTTCAGTAATGACAAAATTTTTTGCAACTCCCTTCATTTCAGATGGATTCTGCAACTCTTCTGGTGTTTCTAGTCTCTGAAATTTCTGAAACTTTATAAAGCAGCAGTAACTTTGTAAAGCAGCAGTACTTTTCATGACTTTTAAGCTGGCAGAAGTGTATCTAGCAATAGAAAACTTCCCACTTGATGTTCTGAGAAGAGACTCTGTCTCACTAAGCTTTTGATTTTTAAGATATTTCATATATTTTAAGATATTTCACATATCAACAATTTAACATCCTTCTGTGATGAAGAGGAAGTGATCCTGTGTCTGTTATAACACAGTAAAGCCCAACTGAAAATACTATGTAAATGTAAAGTTACTAATTGATTGTTAGCATAACTATTTTCTACATACCATAATAATGACATTGTAATTCTTTCTAGCCTCACCCTCTTCCTGCTGGAAGAGGGACTAGATGAGTTTGCACAGAGGTAGGCGACCTTGTCAAATATGATGTGCTTTGTAACAGTCTGTTATCGCATGAAATAGAAGAACATTTCATGTGAGACTCTGCTATTGAGGTGGGGACAGTAGTACCAGGGGAATGTTAATTGCACTGAGAAGGCAGGATGGTGGTTCAGACTCAGCCTTCCCTCTACTGCTTCTAGGTCAGAGTTGGTTTATTTCTTATCAAGACAGTGATTCAAAGGGCATAGGCCATGGGGAAGTAGAGTCAAAGATTAGAAGAACAGCAGGTAACAAATAGGACACAATTAAGTTGTATCCAGTTATAGCTGTGGCTTGTGAACTTGTTTCTAGAGGAGTATATAAATTACTAAATAACTGTGGGGAAAAAACAAGTTGGGGATTTCTGTTGTCAGTCCTTTCTTCATCACTGCTGGTTGGTCAGACAACGCTCTTTGTTTGTCTCTGTTGTACCACTAATGGTGGAGCTGTCCCATGTCCTTCACAGCACTGCCATTTACTGCTGGTGCTTGAGGTAAAGATTAAAGCTCTCCAGTGTCTTCAATGATGAAAGTAAACGTTTTCAGATTCCCAATGTCTTATTCTTAATGTCAGTGTTGGTTTACATGGGACAAAATTAAAATACTGGCTTTCTGCAGGAGTTGGGAGTCTGGCAAGGACAGAAGTTGCCTGCCTGGCAGAGAAAACTCCCAGTGTCTGCCTCTGTCAGCATGGTGGGTGAGATCCAGTTTGATGGTGTGTGGCTGGGATTTAGTGTGTTTAGTACCAATTAAACAACATACTTGGACTCTGTTAATGTTCAAAGGGTTGTAAGGAGATTTGCCATAATTAACATGGACGTAGAAGAGTTATTTCTGTCTTGTTAAGTACTGGTGTTTCCCCATGTAGACATGACAGCATGCATGTATGCTTTTTGGCATTTCTAGTTTTTAACTTGGTCTCCTTAGATTCAGCACTGAAGTGGTTTAGTGTCTAAAAACAGTGTTTTGCAGTCTCTAGTTATCTGAAGGAAATTTTCGGTCACTTTGTCAGAAAGAGGGGATCTTGCAGCATACCTGTAGGCCTACAAAGGAAAGCTGTTATGTAAAACAGCTACTAGGAGACTCCCTAATCCACCTCCAATCCCTGCCTTAAGTGAAACATCCGCTTTACTGCACATGCAGTATTGAATTAGAAATTCAGCCTGCTGTCATATCTTCCCAACCTCATGTATCGTCTTTCTTTTCTAAATACTACTCAGTTTCTGTTCTGTCTAACCTGAACTAAATACTTTAGTATTTAAAAGCTTTTTATCAAAACATTTCTTACAAGCTTGTGTGTTCTGAGGAGGAAACTGAAATGTTTCAGTTGCTCTAGTGGCTGGTGCCATATCATTGTGCAAAGGAATGCCTGGTAGCTTGTCTTTTAGCAGTTACATGATAGCAGCTAAACTTCTTGAAATGTTACATCTTTAAATGATTAAATCCTTAGCGTTCAGATGTGACGGTTTTGTTACACCTAATAGAGGAGAAAATGCCGTAGAAAAACTGAAACAGATACAGGTTTTTGGTAAACTGTGGGATGCATTGCTGATGATGGTGTTACCTATAAGGTCATTTCTCCTAGGGTTTACAGTGCAATCAATAATAGGCAGATTAATGTAGTTGAAACACTCTTGTTGCTTTGTGCCACTGACTTCTAAAGTTCATTTTAAGAAGTGCAGTAGCATCTAGGTATTTTCCTGCTTCTCTACACAAGTTGACTTTACTAGAGAGATTTTAGAGCATTTTTTGCAGGGTCACAACTGCTGTCATGACCTTAAGGGTTACCAGCCTGCAGGAATGTAGTGATTGTGACTCTGGGTTAATAGGATTCTGTAATACACAAGGACACAGAGGGTTTTTTTACTCTAAATTTTTCCACTTTATTACAGATTACTGCAAATGCTACAAAAATCACCACTAATAATTATATCTGTGATGAATAAAGTGAATATATATGAGTGGGAAATAAAAATATATGTCTATGCATAAAGCTGCTACAAATTATTGGCAGCTATCAATAGTACATCAGCAACCAAGTAGGTGTAGTATTACAGGTTGCTACAAGCTTATCTTTAGTGAAGTAAACTTACCAATAATATAGCCGCAGATATAACTGTGATAAATTACTTATATGCACATATGCATATGTTTGCAATAATATCAGTATCAAGCTTACTGGATGTATCTCAAAATGGGACAAACCATACCAAAAATGGGAGGACAGACCAAACCCTTCCCAGTGAGGGTCCAAGATCTCTTAGGAAGTTTGTGCCGAGAGTTCAGCCTGCTTAGGAAAGGAGAAGTACGTGCATCACAGGAAATTCTCTGAGAAAGAAGCTTTGTTTCAGATAAAAATGAAGTCATTTTTGTATCATTGAGTATTAAGGAGCTGTAGGACATCACCACTTCAGCAGCCAGTAGATGCTGTTAACTGTTTTCTGTTCTTTCAGGCCAATTTTCATTTTTCCAAACTGTTTTCCCATTGTTGCAGATAGAACAGCCAGTGGCAGTCACCCCTTCTTACTTTCTGAGTATGTTTTCTCCTTTTTCCAGACTGTTTTTCACCTTTTCAGTTGATAAGTTGCTGGTACAGTTCCTTGGGTTTGTGCTTATCAGTGGTACCTCAGCATGTCTCCAGTTTCTAGGTATCCAGCTGTGTGCTGCACATCTCAAGGATGCTTCTGGTTCCCAGACCTAATTGCCAGGCTGGCAGGGATTTTCTGTCAGTATTTCAGCAGACATTTTCTTCTGTTAGTGGCTTTCGCCTTCTAACCAGGTCCCCTTTATGTCTGCTCACACCAGCTGCATGTCCAGTTAAGACATGTACTGAGCCTCACAATATTTTGCTGTTTCTTGCCCAGCAAGAGATAGGGAGCTGTGATTGATATGCCTGGGAGGGAAATTATGGAAATCTTGGAGCTGAAGCCTGACCTTTTATGTTTTACTCTTTTGTATGTGTGTGGAGGGGGGGAGGATGTTTGAATTTGGTCTGTTTTAAGATGAAATCCAAGAGCACTCTGTTCTCATTGTCAAGGAAGATACTCATCTGTAAAGCGTAATAGATAGATACCACGGTGAGACGTTCTTATGCGCTCTTCTCAGGGGTTCATGACCTCTGCTCTTTGTGGCCAAATTCACTTGTTCTGCAGAAGGACCCCTCAGGGCTGGAGAAAGATCCTCTGGAAGTTCAGTTCAGGTTGGTGAAATTGTGGATTATTTCAAGGGAGAGAGCAAGGAAGCAGGGAGGCACTCCCACCCCTGCATGGTTTCTGTTGCTTGGCAAACTTAAAGTATTTAACCAAACCCTGAGGTTTTACAATGCTGCCACACTGCTACCAGAGTAGAAACAAACACTGCCTTAAAGAGTTGGAGGGGCCGGAGCAGTTGTAGTGGGGTGGGTTTGAATGCCATCGTCTGTAAGAGCTAGGAGATGCTAGGAAATGTGAAGCTGTAACAACCCTTAATGATGGGGTGCTGTGGTTTTTGTTTTAATTTATAGGAATTCCACCCCATTCATTGTGTACCCTTTAGCTCTGCTTCTTTCCATAAGGGATCTCTGGACTGCTTGTCCTAGTGGACAAGTTCCTGGGAGTTTTATTTTGGTTTTAGTAGAACAAGATGTAGCACAATCAGAGCAACTGGAATTAAGGAAGCTGGAAGATCTGGGTAAACTTTCAGGGGCATTGAGGTTAATTTATACTACTTGTGGTTTTCTTATGTACACAGAATGCATAGTCACTTCCTCATAAAAGTAAAAAGAGTGCTTAATGGAGAATTTTTTCCTTTAATGGTCTTGAGAAGATAACATCTCTTCAGGCTTTGGAACCTTCTGTGGTATCTTAATATCACACAAGCACCAGTACATTTGAAGTGCAACAGATGTTTCCCCTCAGCTGTGTGCATGTTCTTGTTTTGGAACAAGGCAAGCCCTTCAAAGTAGGGTAAGCTACTTATAAAAGTAGTTTTCTTGTTGGATTAAAAATTCCTTGTGGACATGTAATTAGGAACAGCTCCATATATAGGTATGCCCTTACGTTCATATCTTTCCACTTATTTACAGGAGAGACAAACCTGCTGCAACAGTGAAAGCTCCCTACCCTACCTTTGAGAATAAACTCTAGGTTCAGTCATGGGAGTATAACTTGGGTTTCTGAGCTCCAACTCTTCTTTCTGGGGTTACTGACAAAGCAGTGGGGAGATGACCAGGCTACTTTCTGTCTAGTGGAGTTCAACCTGTACCCTCATGGTGGAAACTGTGATGTTGTCCTACCACTTTGTGTATCTTTTTTCCATCTCTCCTAGTTCAGTGCTTTAAACCTCTTTAGGTTTATTTATTCCTGCAAGAGCAGGAATACAGATGATCTAAAACTCCTGACTCGCACAGTGGATAAAATGATCAGTGATATTACACATGGGCTTCCTGCAGAGCAGGGAGAGTTTATCAGCTCCTCTAGGGCTTCAGACCTTCTCATAATGCATATGATTGGAGCCAGAGAGGCTCAGGTGTCAAAATCAACTGATTATCAAAGATTTACAAGGCAATATGTGAAAAGAAACAGAAGAGGTTGCTGGAGGGTGGTATAACATAATACACAAACCTTGTAAAACGGTGTAAAGCCCAAACCCGTGTGTCTGTGGTGATACTGGAATTAGCGAGTATTTTCTGTTCTGGTTTGCTGTAAGCTTGAAATACACTTGCTGTTCTAGTATTTAGTGTTGAGATTTAGCTTAAAAACCAGCCCAGGGACCAAAATGTAGAGCAATGTTTTTGTTTAAAGAAAAAGAGAGTCACAATCTTTTTTGTTTGTCTCTCGTATGCCTATCTGGGAAAACTAATCAGTGATGGTGACCCTTTTGTAGCTCTAGAGTAAAATAAAATGAACAAGGATGCTATGAGTGACAAAAAAAGTAAGGCTAATTAACCACAAAAAAGCCTTATACGTAGTTAAGACTAACTTCTTATGAAAACAATTGTGAGAGCATGTATGTGTATGTGTTTGTGTATATGTGTATGTACATAAAAATACAGGGGTGCCAGAAATTGATGGGTAGAGGGTTATATGGCATCTTACAACTTTATGTGTGTATATGGTTTGGTTTTTTCCTACTCATAGACACGGGGAAGAAAACAGATACTTTTTTTGATTGCTATGACCACAGGATTTACCTGTAGACAGTGTTCCTGCCAGTTGTTTCTGTGGGGAATGAAGAGCATGTTACACTGTGTTTAGATAAAAGGTAGCTTTTACTCAAGGGCTTATTTTTGGTACATCGCCTATTGAAAGGCAAACTTCAAAGTTGTTTAACTCTTTGTAAACTAAACATTTTGTACATGATACAGCTGTGGTTTTTATGAAGGCCTTTTTAGCCCTGGAATACTTGTTTTTTCTGGTGAACATATTTAGTGTAGCACAGATAAAAAACCCCACCTAAGCTGTCACAATTAGATGTTAATTTTCTTACAGAAATACTTCAGGGTAACTAAATCTTTTTCTTCCCCTTTAATTAACAGAGGAGGAGCTCAGGAAGCTGAGAGAAGAAACAAACGCTGAAATGTTAAGGCAGGAGCTAGAAAAGGAACGGCAGAGGAGATTAGAACTAGAACAAAAAGTCAATGAAGTACTTAAAGCAAGGTAAGAGAAATGTATGAAGCAAGGTAAGAGAAATATCTGAAAGACACTTGAGATATCTGACTGTTTCTGAGGGTTTCTGATGAAAGCATCTGTTTCCAGTTTAGGCTTTCTTAAAAATAAATGAGTAGCTCACACAGGGAGAATCTGTCCATGTTTTTCTGTAGAAGTACATCTTGCACATCCATGTACCCAAGTTACTTCACCATGCATACTGCCATAAATACAGAAGTGTTCTGTCACTCTTTTAGTGGGGATAGTCTTCATTTCACCTTTTCTGATGTCTTCTGTTTGGGATCTCACGTACCTGGAGCTATCAGCATGCTCTTTGTGCTACTGAATGCCATTGCTTACGCTTTTTCTTTTCAAACCTGTGTCATCTCCAGACTACCCAGGCCCTGTTAGTCCTGTTCTAGCAGCAGCAAGGACAACCCAGTACCACAGCCCAACCCTAGAAGTGTGGGAGTGACTGAGTTTGAGCCTTCCTTGCCAATGCAATGACAAATGGAAACATGCCTCCCAAACCCCAAAGACCTTTCAGGCTTGAGGACACCCACCTTGATGATGCAGAGCATAACATTTGAAGTTGTCTCTCCTTAGTCTGCCTAGCTTCATGGGCTTTAGATCTTAAGACCATAGCAGCTGCTTGATGGCCTTTTTGGTCTTACACCACTTGCATACATAGCTGCCTGTGTTATCTTCCTCAGCAGTAGCTGAGATTAGTTGGCTGAGCAGTAAGATCTGTGGTTCACCATCAACTGCTGTCATCAGGAGATGGTGCAGGCTGAGTTGGTAATTGCCTGTGATAAGCACTGCCAGTGACTTAGACGTGACAAGCAAGAGCAAACAGCAAAACTTCCTGCTTAGATATGAGGTATCGCAGTGCCATACAAACTCTTCCCAGCCTGCTGCTTCATTCTGTACTCATCCTCAGTTAAAAATGCCTTTCTGGTCAGACCAGCAGCCTTTTTCACTGGTATTCTGTAGCAATTGAAATAGGAACTACTTATAGGAAATGTGAGCGTTGTTGCTTTCTGTGTTCTGTTTACCTCCTACTGCCATAGAATCATAGAATTGTTTAGGTTGGAAAATACCTTTATAAACATTGAGTCCAGCCATTAACCAAAACTGTCAAGTCCATCACTAAACCATGTCCCTAAGTGCCACACTACATGTCTTTTAAACACCTTCAGGGATGGTAACTCAACCACTTCCTGGGCAGCCTGTTGCAGTGCTTGACAACCCTTTCTGTGAAGAAATTTTCCATAATATTTATTCTAAACCTTCTCTGGGGCAACTTGAAGCCATTTCCTCTTGTCCTAATGCTTGTTACTTGGGGGAAGAGGCCAACATCCAGCTAGGCTCCTATAGGAGTCATAAAATCTCCCTTGACCTTCCTTTTCTTCAGGCCAAGCAATGCCAGTTCCCCAGCCGCTCCTTATCAGCATCCACAAACACTGTATTTAGAGGTGTCAGAAAGTACATTTCTGCCTTTACACTTCAACATCTGTTTGCACACCTCCTATCTGTGAATTTACTTTACCTCCTCTTGAAATTACTGGAGCTATCTGGTAGCTATGGAGGCAATATTTCAGAAGCCTACCCTTCACTCTAGTGCAGCAATTTATTTTCTTTCTTTCTAACAGATTTCTCAGTGGTTTCAAGAAGTGCCTCACAGTTACAGAATTATGAGATGTGGTTCAGTATTCAGCTTGTTTACCACCCTTAGTTAGTTTTTAACTCTTCTCCTCTCCAGACTGAAGAGTTTCAGTTTTTCCAGTGTCTCCTGATAGAGTATGCCATCCCTTTCATCAATTCAGTTGCCACACTTTGACTGTTTTGTCTTAAGATGAAGAAGCTGAGTTTGTTCAGTATTCAGTGTGGGTTTACAAGGCTTTAGACAGGAGATAAATTAGGTCTTCCTTCTTATCCTTGATACTAGTACAGTGGGATTCTTTTAGCTAATGTTTCACATTGATGTTTTTCCGAAATCAGTGTTTCCCTGCAAGGTCAGTCTTGTGTGCAGGCTTCACCTGAGCTGTCAAGCTGCATGTTTAGAAGGGTCTCTTCAATGTCCTCTTGTTCCCAAGCCAGCCCCATTAATATGCACTGGGAAGGTGATCTGGACTGCTCTCGTCTGGGGCTTGGGGGGTATTTTTGGCATTTGACATTTTACAGTTGCTCTTACAGCTGAGACGTGGGAGTGCATCTTTACTGCCTGTGCTGGTTTACTTGGCTGTATGCACACATAACTTCCATTTTGTGTCTAAACTGGTGTTGCCTGGTTGAGTGGGCTGCTGGGGACAGTGGAATAGGGCAAACTTGGACCCATCCCCAAGCTGAGAGTATCAGTTAGCTTGATCTCAGCAGTACAGAGCAATGAGTATTGTTTTCTGCTCTTGGTAGATAAAACTGATGTTTCATGGTCGCTTTTTGTCTGTGACTTGCTGCCTTGAAGAAGTTGCTTGAGATGCAAATTCCACATGCTTTAGCACTGGCATAGAGCTAAAGGCTTTCTCCCAGGAGCAGGTATGCTTGGGCTCTAGGTCACCTACAGAGAAGGGTGAGAGTGATCCCATCATTTCTGGCATCCTGGAGAAGGATGAGGAGCCATCTTCCTCTGCAGGGAGGTACCCCTCATTCTGCCCTGTGTCAGAGTAATGAGGATGGCCCAGGGTCTGATATGGCTCACTGCAGCTTGTGAGTTATATGTGTTTTACAGAGAAAAAAGTTTGAAGGTCTTAGTTTATCAATGTTGGTGTCAATATCTGCGCCTTTTTGGACTGTGGACAACAGCAAATCCCTAGCAGGCAAGATACTGCTAATTAAGGTGGGATGACTTGTCCACATCAATGCTGTGTTCCCATTTAGATATCCTAAGGGTTACGTTAGCCCTATTAGCTTGGGTAGTGCATTTGGGGATTACAGCCAATTATCCCCTTTCCCAAGTCTTTTTCTAAGTAGTCTTACTAATATTCCACCTTTTGGGGACAAGCAAGTATATGTAAGATGCCAACAGAAATAAGACTTGAAAAATTTCCAGTTTCTACCCAGAAGAAAAAAACAGGTTGTCTGTGATTTCCCTTGACTTATGCTCCATTGTGTGAAATTCTTCTCCCCTGCTTTATATATATCTTTTTGCACTTCACTGTAGGCAATCGAAAAATACTGCTGTTAGGACATACAGGCAAAGTACTTGCTCACACAGTCAAATACATAGTCGGCCCAATTTACATCTGATGGAAACGTCATTTTATTAAGCAAAGTAACAACAGAAAGTAGTCTCTGCTTATGTCAACAAAACCAAATTCGCCCTGCTTTTCAATTAGGTGAGTTTTCATATAATCTTTAAATAGATATGCATATAGCAGGTTTGCATGTACTCTTCTGCTTACAGAAGTGAACTGGGGAAAACCAAACCATGCTGTGGTGTAAGAAGGAAGAATTATTTTAATAGTTGCGGTATTCAGAAGTATTTGTGAAGTTAATCGGTGTATGTAGTTGTATAAATGCATGCTGCAAAGTGCTCAGCAAGGAGAAAACAATGAGCTAATAATCTGGAATTGTTAGTAACTATTTTTAGGGAAGTACATAGGCTTCTGTCATAGAATTGTGCACAGGGAGGAGAGGAAGAAGAGGGGTTTTAGTGTTTTTGTTTGTCATGGTGTTTACTGTCTGTATGTCTGAGTATTCAGAAACGTGATGGCTTCAGCTGGAGTTTTCCATAGACACACTTCAGGACATCCCAGCATTTGTTATGACAGCTGGAGCATATGACATTTTGCCAGTGGAACAACACATAAATGATTTGGAATAGCCTGTGTGAGCAATGCTTGTTTATGTGGATCGTGGGCTGTTGCTGCATTATTTTACAAATTATGACCAGGGAAGAAAAAACCCCAACAAAAAAGTTTTGCAACAACACCCACAGCTAGCTGTGACTTACGCAAACCTTGTTCTTAGTGACTTTGTGGACTGTTTTTAAGGGGACCAAATGCATCCCAGATTCAGAAAAATGTTTGTCTTCTCCACTGGCTGAGGTTGCTCTCATATATTTTAATCAGCCTGTTCTTTTAAACAGGCACAATCTCTAGTTGCATAAACACAACATAGCCACAGGTTGGGATCTCTTGGCATTACCAGTCACACCTTTTCTCTGGGTGGAAAGTGTGGTCCCAGAGGAATTAATGCAGCTTGGGTTTTTTTGATAAAGGGTGCAATTAGGAAGCCTGCATAGGAACACAGCTTTTTCTGTTGTTTTGGGGACCATCTATGTTTTCCATCCTTTTAACTGGCATCAAAAGTGGTTTGTAAACTGTAGGAAAGATAATTCCTCCCCTCTGTCAGTGGTCTTGATATACTGGCTGGTTCAACATGACCTGGTTTTGGGACTGAGCTTCCCAGTAGGTGCTCAGTCCTAGACTATGGATTCTGAGCTTCCTGGCCCAAATTTGTCTGAAGTGGGTAATTATAACCTGGGTCACAAGTGCAGTAATGAGCTGTTATTAACCTGATGATTTGTAAAGGTCAGGTTCTTCATGGGGAAGGAGTAACAGGCAGATGGCAAGTAAGATATTGCCAAAAAAATGAAACAAAAAAGCACCAAGAGCCAAAGCCAAACCATCATGTGCACCTAATGGAGCCCAGTGAGGCTGCTGCCCAGAACTCTTTATTATATGTGGGGAGTAATGACACTGTGCTGCTTTTGCAAATATACCCCAGCATGTCAAAGGGAGATCCAGCCTGCAGGCTCTGATGACTGGTGGTGGTGGGATCCCATGTTGGCTCCATCACTGAAACCATTGTAAGGTGTAAGATTGCCCCAGTGTCTTTGCACAGCTGGAGTGGATTGAGTCACTGGCTCCTGCATATGTGAACCTGCTTGTGAATAACTACCTCCTCTCTACCTACATTTATCTTCAGCCTCAATGAAACACAGCAACAGATTGCAGATGAAAATGCCCACCTATGTGGTGTAACCACCTGATGTGCTGGTAGAGGAAAACAAGGCACTGCTGTGTAATAGTTTGTGCAAATTTGATCACGTTGATCACTGTGTTGAGAGAGACAGAGCTGGAAATGGAGAAGATGCAAGGGTGTCGATGAAAGAGCAAGGAGAGGAGGAGGTTTTAGGTGAGAAGCCCATGGTTTACATAGAAACTGGGGAAAAATGTCACAGAAACAGAAGTTAATATTTAGCTAGAAAACATAAACTGGTGGAATTTGAGATGGCTTTTGAAAAGAACTGCTGCAAATACAGGTCTGTGGAAAAGTTCCAAAGAGGCGTGAAAACAAATGGCTTTGAAAGCAGGAACCATTAAATTCTGCTTCTCCACACTGATAGATGTCCAGTTATAATTTATGAACTGGTAAATTATTTCTGTTTCTTTTAGAAATGAGCAAAGATGTGGAACGCGCATTAAATATGGGGAGTGCTTAGGAAGGGAGGTAATTAGTTCTGTAGTTTCTCCATCATACTTACTGATGTATGTTGGTGTCAAGATGGCACACATTAGCAATGGTCTTTTCTGTATGCAGATGGTATAGCAAGATCTTTCCCTAATGTACTTTCTAGAGGAACAGCAGGAGAGAGAACTATATATCTGTCTATATTGATGCAGTCTGCCCAATAGAGTGGAATCCCTCTTCTCACTCTCCATTTGCTGACCAGCATTGCTCTTGGTTCCCTTCCTGAGGAGCAAAAGATGAGGGGAACATTTGGAAGCATCTGTATTGCCTGATAAATGAGTGGTAATGAATTTGCATGGTAATTCACTATTTCAAGCAGTAATCTTTTCAATCATACAACTCCCTGTCAAGTAGAGGCTGCTGCAGCTGGTGTTATGTTGTCAAAGCTGCTGCTTCATTAGAAAAATCTGTCTTTAGGATATCTGTGTGGATGGCTGAAGACTTTTGGACTGAAGCCTGAAGTATTCTTAAGACAGGTTGGCAGTTGTAGGCCGTGGATAGTGCAAATGTCATTTGAAGCTGTGCACACGTGCAGAATGTCAAAAGCATTTGGTTTCCAAAATCTGTTTACTCCTAATGGATGAGAATATTTTTCTTGACTCATTTTGAAAGGTTTTAAATGATTTTGTTCTAGTACTGTGATTATCAGCTTGTGATATAGAATCTCTTTTCCCTTATTACTGTGGGAAAAGTCAGGGCTCTGAAGAGTTTTCCTGGCAGGCATTTCAATATACACAATACAACACAGAGGCATGGGTAATGCAACAAACTTGATAATGAATTATTTAGAAGCTGTAAGATGAAATTGAGCTGTCAGTGACAGGAAATGGCTAAACCACACCTCTCCTTCCAGTGGATGGTGTTGCCATGGATCTTAAGTGCAATGTGCCATGGATATTTTGAATCTTGGATTTATCTATGATTCTATCTTGTCATGCTTGTATTATCTCAGCTATGAAAACCCTGGAGGTTCCAGTGCTCCATTTACCTAAAAGGTAAGCCAAAATCATCTTCATCTATAGCACTTTGCATTGTTTCTATCATTTTTACTTCAGGACGGAAGAGGTACCAGCAGCTCAGCAACCTGCAAAGCCACAGACGCAAGCCAATGGAACAGGTAATCTTCGTCAGATCTCTACTAGCAGTTTGATTCATTTGGGGTTTTTTGCCCCTTTCTTTTGATCCTTGGAAGATCAAACCTTGCTGAAAAATGTGCTGGGTCCGTAAGCAGGCTTCTGAAGAAGCCAGATGTGAAAGACTATTTTAGTAGCTTCTTATCTCACTGTATGTGATTGTGCATTTACTTTTTGTACTTGACTTTGCATACCTGAGCAAGGACTTTATTCAGTAGTGTAAAGCCTTTAGGAATCTAATAAAACCTGTTGCCTGGTTTCATCACTCTTGCATGCCTTACTGATCCTTCAGGTACCGGAAAACAGGTGTAATACATAGAAAAAAATGTTCTATTTTGGTCTCAACTGCAAAAGCTCTTTTATGCTATTAACTGTATTACCACTTCCTATTTCTAAAATACAAGACATTCTGGAAAAGGAATAAGCTTAAGAGTTACTATGTTTTTGGACACCTACGCTGTCATCTACATTTCTTAAGCTGTTGCTTATTATGAATTGAATAAACCAGTGATTTCTGAAAGAACTGAGGCAACAGGTCTCAGTCTTTCGGTACACTTGAGCTTTACTCCCCACACCTATTCATTGAGCTTTTAAATCTGCAGATTAAATTGGAAGTTGCTCCTCCTGAATTCCCGTAATATCAGTGCTTTGTCATGTGAACTACAGCCTTCCATTTTTTAATGTCTTGTACACTCAATTTCTTCCTCAGTACATTCAGAAGTATTAGAATTTGGGAAGCTACTTCACAGGTTTTTAGTTTCAAATTGAAGTGTTGTCTCAGCTGTGAACTCTCACTAAATTCCTTGGTATTCTAAATAACACTGCAATAGTTTGATTCTGTTTTCTGAGCACCAGTTCTTTTTCCCCACATGCATAAAAGCCTCATATTGGCTGTTACAGTTGGCTGATTAATCTTCATGCCTGTGTTTAATTGTGTCTTAAACTAACTGAGTTCTGTGCAAACTGTGATCCTTGAATAGTTGTGACCAGTGTCCTCCTCCTGACATTGCTGTATTGACTCATGTTGCCAAAGAACAGTCTTTCTGTTCCCTCTAGGCAATGATTTTCTGAGTTACAGGTAAAGTTTAACGTTTTGTGCTCATTTGTGCTGCCTCTAAGGCTTTTACCCTTATTTTATGTCCATATACTTATATTTTTCCACTGAAACTAACATACAGAAAGTGTGGATCAGTTCGTTACTTTGCCATATAAGACTTTCCAAGCAGTATCATTATTATATATTCCATATATAGCAAGTGGCATATACATTATCTAGAGATACATATATATCTCTGTGCATACACACATGCACAATCTTTACAGCCTATAAATGGCAGGAAAGTGGTAATAAAAAAGGTCTTTTACAGAATCTTGCTTAAGTTTCCACTTCCTTTTCCTGTCAAGTTCATGTGGCTGTAGGGTGGGTGCCCTGCACTCTGCTCAAGAATATTTTGCTTTACATTGCTTTCTCAAGGTGACCCTTCAGCACAATAGGAGTACTGACATTTATGTCAATCTTTTGTTTATAGCAACCTCTTTAGCAAAAACTGTAAAAACAGTTTCTGGTTACAATTCTCATTTGTTGGGTTAAGTAATATCTGTAGTTGTGGTAATGTTATGCCTCCATGTGCTGTGCTTAGAGCAAAGCAGGAGTCACATTTAGTCTTATTTTACCAGCTTTGTGCAGTCAAGTTTCCTGTGCAATGGCAGAAGTAAATTGCACAGTGAGTTTCCATGAAGAGTGTATGTGAAGGACAGGAAAGCTGTACAAAGTCTGCTTCCCACTGAAGCATGATGTGTGAGAATAGGGGCAAGCTTTGGATAAAGATGTTGTCTAGTATTATCCTGATACTTGGTGCTTCTTCCTTACAGATAAGCGTAGTCACACAGTCTGTTCGAGACTCCAGAAGTGGTTTTGTGACAAATTTGGGGAGTATGTTGAGGACTTCAGATTTCAGCCAGAAGAGAATACAGTAGAAACAGAAGAGCCTCTTAGTGCTAGAAGGTAAATCTTTAATGTGACTGTGAGAAATTATTGGCTTCTTTACAAGTTGCTTTTTTTACCTCTTTTTTTTTAATGTGGTTTGAATATGGCAACAAAACTGAAAGTTTAGAACCATTGCAGAAGGTTTGTGAATGCTTTGGCCACACTATGAAATTTAAAGTTCATTTGCTGTCTGAGATAGGGTAAGAGTTATTTACCAGATCCTGTCTCATGACTCTCAGGCTGTGGACAAAGCCTTAGTTAGGCTGAAGAGCTTTCACATTTCAGTTTTTGGTCTGGTGCAAGGTAGGCTGTGTTAGTTACTAAAACCACATTTCATAACAGGCAAGAATGAAACTTTATGCACAAACATCTGATTTATAACTGTAAGCAGTATTTCAATATACCAAATGCATGCAACTGTGCACTACTTGCCTATTTAACAGATTGCTTTTATCCATTATTTTTCAGGTTGACTGAAAATATGAGAAGGTTAAGTAAGTACTTAGAAATATTTTATTTTCTGGAAGTGAAAATAGTTGTTAGTAACCCTGTTGGGAAGATTGCTACATTTTAAAATACAGTGTTCTCAAATTCTTCTGCCAGTTCATAAGCAGAAATGATTCTGAAACTTGATACAGTGTTTGGAGTGCAAAGTAACTTAAAGGAGCAGTGATAGAAGGTTGCCTTTAATCTCGAAATACATAGGGTATCTCTGAACTAAAAATTTAAAATCAATTAAAATGTAACGAATGAGGGTGGGGTATTTCCAGTGGTAAGAATAATTGTGTGCATATACTTATGTTGTAGCTGGTTTTAGTTCACTTGCTAGTCTATGAGCTTGTGCTTTCAAACATGAAGGGTTGGATGGTGCATACCATGAATGTGTCTTGCATTTCTGTCTCTTGGATAGCTGATAAATTACTTTGGAAAGTGGAGGATGCAAGATGGCAAGTTAAACAAAGCAGTTAAGCCCTCCAGAAGTTCTGTTCAGCAAAGAATTGCTAGCCTGAAAAAAATCTATGTGGCTGATTTGTGCTGCAAATTGTTAAATTAATGTTGGGGGAAGGGTGAAGTTGAAATAAGGGTCTGTAATCTCCGTGTAAGGACAGTTTTGTTCTCCTTATTCTAATACTGGTATTCCTTCTAGTTTCATTTGGGGTAGAACGTCTGACCTATTTTCTGTGGTGCATATGCATTGCTTTAAGAATAGCTTTATAAAAAGCACTATTAAGCTTAGCTTTGAGTGGTTCTTAACTTCCTCTAGGTGAACTGCAAAATCTCGATCCCTGTTCTCTAGGGGTGCTTGACAACCACCTGGAGCTCTCAAGAACCTTATTGTCACCAGCAGTTTCCAAGTGTTGGTTGGGACCTTCCCTGCAGATTCAGTTTAGGGTGGTGGAGTAGAGCAGGTGGAAGCAGGGCTTGAGTGTGACCTCCTCTAGTGGGCATGCCCATTCCACTTACTTCATCTGCTGCTTTGGCTGTGCTGATGATGCTTAAGGAAATCTAGTCCTAGTTGTTTAATTACTTCCTATAGGAAGTGTATTGAGGGTAGCTGAATTTCAAGCCAAACAAATTAGGACAGCAAGTCACAGGCTGTCTCAGGGAAAGCTTTTCAAAGCTGTGAGGTGTAGTGCAAATAAGGGTGAGTGCTTCTGGGGATCCCTGTGCAAGAGGAGTCGTCACTCTTCTCAGCAGGGAAGGCAAAACCAGTATATTCCAGCAGAGAAAGCACAGGTCTTCATGCAGCACTCCTATCCAGTTTCCATGTGTCCCATAGCCAGTTTGCCCAATTTATAAAACAGCTTAGAGGAATAGAGTGTAGGAAAGACAGGTGGTTTTCAGGGATCTGAGGAATAGCTCCTCTTGCTGTCACTGGCTAGTTATGTGCATCTGTGTGTGGGAGTGACACCTCTCTCATGCAATGATGGTGAGAGCAAAGGTTTCCTGGGTTTCATTTTTCTTAATTTGGATAAGCCTTTTTATAATTACATATCTTGACTATTCTGATTAATTTTCTAAGTTGTCTGTTTGTCATTTACAAGTGATTTAACCACTGCCAGCTAATTCTAACAGTTGTGGTTTTTCTCTTCTTCTGTTTAGAGAGAGGTGCCAAACCTGTTACTAATTTTGTGAAGAATCTTTCTGCCTTATCAGACTGGTATTCTATCTACACTTCTGCTATTGCCTTTATTGTAAGTTATCCTACTCCTCCAGGAGTAGTAAGAATTTCTTACATGTATCATTTACTGAAGTTCATTGAAACTGCCATATCTGACTAGGGGTTGTGCTACAGTTCAAAGTCAAACCAAGTAGTGTAATTTCATTCATGTACAAAATGCCAGCAGTTGTCATTTCAGTTATGTTTCAAAGACACTTAAATTGTGGATTCGGGGTTTATTGTAGCATAGTTTTGTAACTATTAAAATAACTCAGAATCATCTGGGCATTGTTCTGTCGTTTCTTGTTTCATGTCTCCCAGTCCTGTAATTTGATGGTTACTTCCTCCTTTGCCAAATCTCTTTCTGTCTGGGGCTGAAATGCTGATAGTGGCTGCGTTTGATAAGAAGCTGTCATTTTCCATCAGTGCTCTTTGCCATTCATTAGGATCATACTAATGACAGACAAAATGCATTGATTGGAGGATCATTTAATGTGCAAACGTCAGGTCTGTGAGCTAAGTTCAAGCATTCCTATGCAGTTTAAGGAGGTTTGTTGGCCACAGTGATGTAACTGTTTAGTGGAGTTAAAATTTGTTTTTATTCTAACTGTTAATTAATGGTCTAAATTATTTTGGTCATGGTGTATATGAAACATTTTGATACCAAAGGAATTACCAGTAGTTGTAGCTGAATGAACCTGTCTGGTGAAAATGGCACACACCTTTTTATTAAATGATCCCTCCATGTAAGTTACAGACCCTTATTCAATGCTACTTTGCACAGCACAGCTGAAAGAATATTGAGGAGGAGACTTCCCCCTTCTGGTGCACTGTGTCTGTCCCTTCTCCTTATCTACTGGGTTTTCTCACCTCTTCTGACAAACCTGTTCTTCAGATAGAAGCTGAAAGAAGGAACTTCAGCTGCTGATTGGAAAGTTACGGGATGTTGGAGCCAGGACAGTGCTTCACGTGGGGGTTATCAGTAAAGACAGTCTCAGCAGGGAGTCTGTAGTCTCTGTATTTTCAGAAGCCAGGAAGGGAACAGAATGCCTTTTGAGGCACTTTGTGCTTGTATGTGTCAGGTAAAATAAAACCTATTTTCCTGCAGTCTTTCTAAGCTTGGTAAAATGCTTGGGATATAATTGACCTGAAATAACAGAGTGAGTGTTTATCCCATTGCCCTGTATGGGGCTAGCTGCTATAACCCTTCTTCTATTCCATTGCTTCAGCTGCCATAGGTGAGGTTAGACCATGTTGTGGTTATGTAGCAGGCTCACAGACTTTTTAAGGTTTACCTTTTATCCCTTATCACTTCATGTATTTGTAGTGTTAGAAATATTCAGTACTTCTCTCAAACACCTGAGAGCTAGTGAAGTGTCATCTCTGGAGATCTGGGTTTTGACTTTACACAAATGCAGTGCTGTTGTCAGTCATGGGGTGGCTAAAATGTATTAATTTTTGTGATTTGAATTGTGTGATGCTGAACCCAGCAGTCCATTGGGGAATGGTATTTCATGCAACTCACTGTGCACCAGTTTGTAATCTGTGTTTCTCTATGTTCTTTTATTTATTTCTTAATCTGCAGATTTACATGAATGCTGTATGGCATGGCTGGGCCATTCCTATGTTCTTATTTTTAGCAATTTTGAGGTTGTCCCTAAATTACCTCATAGCCAGGTATTTACTTAAGTACTAGATTATTGTCTGTAATGCTTTGCTTGAAAGATGTTTCATTGTTCTTTGGTTGAGTTGTGAACTGTTAGCTCTTCTAATGTGAGTTAAGTCTAACAAAGTAAAATTAAGACTCTAATATCCTTAATTTCATTGCTCAATTTTTGTAATTTTTTACTTTTATAAGGAATTATTTTTGTATCCTCTGACTTGGGTCATCATAAATGGTGTGACGTGTTCTCAAACAAATCCCTCAGCATGCTAAAGCTCTAAAATTACATTTTGCAGCATTCAGAGTAGTTGGAGAATGTCACCTAAATTATTGAAGCCTGCTGCTTTTCCATGGAGAGATTTTTCACCTATGTTTTGCCTTTTTTAGTCGATCTTGGCATACTTTATTCAAAGCATCTTCCATTTATAAATTCAGTCTCATTTAAACATTAAGACTTTCTTTTCAAATGTGTGTTTTTTGTACTGAGAGGATCTTTTTAAAATGCTATTTAGGCTGATGGTGTTTTTCCCCTTAATGGTGAAGAGGACCTTAATGTGCATCTTTTGAATAACTTGCTGACTTCTTAATTGATACTTACACTATGACACACTATTCTCTGAAAATTGCTGGTAGCAAATAGGTCCTGAATAAGTTGATGTAATTTTACAAGAAAAGAAAAAACATTAATAATTAACTACTGTCTGCACACCACACAAGTGGTGATTCTGTGTAGTGTCTACCTAGCTAATTCTTTTCTTTAACGTGTACCCCTTTAAAGCTGTCTGTGGTTGGCCAGTTGTGCTTTGGTTATGTTGGTGGTTCTTCATTAATTTGGGGATTGTTTTCTTATTTTTTTTAGTCATAAGTGCTTATTGCAGAAAACTACTTTTTAACCTCTTACAAATAATCCATGTTGGCAGGTGGAGGACAAGTACTTGCTTTCTTTAACTATTTCCATAACTTCTAGGGGTTGGAGAATACAGTGGAGCATTGTGCCTGAAGTTTCTGAACCCATGGTAGGTATTTGATTAGCTTGTCCCATATGTTTGTGTTAAAAGATGCACCTTTAAGACCTTTCTCTGTGTTCATGTGGGTAGCTATGAAAGGAAAGAGCGAGGTGCAAACAAAGACATTATATTCTTTTTCTTTCCCTTGCAATTTAGAAATCTTAACTAACGGTACTCTTAGGTTTGGGTGTTTCACCCTAAACTTGAAACACATTTCTGGAATCAATGTTAATATGCCAGCCTGGTACAAGTTAGATCTTGTTGGATCTTCAGGAAGCCTCTTTAAATTTCAAACCTTTTGCTAAGACTTAGGCCTTGCTTCCAGGCTAATTTTGTTACTCTTAAAAGGCCAATAACTTAAATAAGTTCTAGATGTAGAGATTCTAACAATAATCATATTTCTGTGCTAGTTTAATTGTAGAATCATGGAATTGCTTAGGTTAGAAAAGACCTTTAAGATCATCAAGTCCAACCATTAACCTAACACTGTCAAGTCCATCACCTTCAGGGATGGCAAATCACCCACTTCGTTGGGCAGTCTGTAATGCTTGACAACCCTTTCTGTGAAGAAATTTTCCCTAATACTCAATCTAAACCTTACCTGGTGCAACTTGAAGCCATTTCCTCTTGTCCCGTCACTTGTTACTTGGAGAAAAGGCTGACTCTCACCTTGCTGCAATCTTATTTTAGGTAGCTGTAGAGAGGGATAGGGTCCCTTCTGTTCTCCAGACTAAACAACCCCAGGTCCCTCAGCCGTTCCTCATCACACTTGTGCTCCAGACCCTTCACTAGCTTCGTTGCCCTTCTCTGGTCCTGCTCCAACACCTCAATGTCTGTCCTGTAGTGAGGGGCCCAGAACTGAACACAGGATTTGAGGTGTGACCTCACCAGTGCCCGTTACAGGGGGATGATCACTGCCCTGGTCCTGCTGGCCACACTATTGCTGATAAAAACCATGTTGCCCACATGGGCACAAGCTGGCTCATGTATATGTGGCTGTTGACCAACACCCCCAGATCCTTTTTGCCAAGCAGCTTTCCAGTGACTCTTCCCCAGTCTTGTTGAGTTGCATGGGATTGTTGGACCCAGCACTTGGCCTTGTTGAACCTCATGCTAGTGGCCTTGGCCCATTGATCCAGCTTGTCTGGTTCCCTCCCTAGAGCCTAGAGTAGATCAGCACTCCCATCCACCTTGCTGTCATCTGTAAACATACTGAGGGTGCACTTGATCCCCTCATCCAGATCACGGATACAGATATTGAACAGAACTATCCCCAATACTGATCCCTGGGGAGCACGTCTTGTGACCATCCACTACCATTCACCACCATGCTGGGCTTTGGCCATCCACCCAGCAAAAAATATGACTGTCCAAGCCATGAGCAGGCAGTTTCTCTAGGGGAATGCTGTGGGAAACGGTGTCAAAGGCTCTACTAAACCTAGGTAAACAGCATCCACAGCCTTTCCTCATCAACTAAGCAGGTCATCTTGTCACAGAAGAAGATGAGGTTAGTCAAGCAGGATCTGCTTTTCATAAACCTGTGCTGACTGGGCCTGATCACCTGGTTATTCTCGAGTGTGATGGAACTCAAGAGGATCCATAGCCTTCTCTGGTCATGCTAATGGGCCTATAAGTTTGTGGTCATAGACTGAATGCCACTGTAACGGTGCTGCTTAAAAGACTTACTGTGTCTCACAGCCTTCTATTAATATGTTTGCATGTACCGTGGAGGAAAAGCATTGAGAACTAAAGATAACCAGCAGTAAAAAACATAAACAGTAGATTTGAAACAAGGGAGACTGTTTAAAGTGAGAAGACTATTGCCAAGAATGTTGAGGGGTTTCCTTTCATGAGGAGTTTTGTAAAATACCAGTTTCTAGCTGAGCTTAAAATTAATGGATTGTCTCTTTCTTGCCCAAGGAACCCCCGAAAGAGGACCTGACCGTGTCTGAAAAGTTTCAGCTTGTTCTAGATGTGGCTCAGAAGGCGCAGGTACTGTGCTGCTCTCGGACCTGTCCAACTGGTTCCCTGGAAACAAGGATGTTCATAGTCCAAGTGGTCAAAGGACTTTGTTAGGCAGCATGTGAAAACAAACACTCAAAGAAGCAATACTTTTCTTGACTACGAGCAATGGAGACTTCAGAAAGAATGCTTCAGACAACTGGTTGAGGTTCTGTTGTCACAACTCTGAGTGAGGTCTGGAGGGGAACAGAAGCAGCTTCTTCTGACAGTGTTCCCCCTAATATATGTATATGAGCTTCTGTTAATGTAGATGAGGTGGCAAATCTTACCAGTGTACTGAAACATGGATCCATATCCCAAATCTGATAGTCACAAAACTGGTGTAGGACACCCTCTTCCTTCAAGATTTAGCTGAAGGCTGTTGTGTGTTTAGCTCTGTTAATTCAACAGTTTGAATAGCATCTCTGAAATAGCCTGTTTTAAACACCACCGCACTCCCCTGAGCCCTGAAATCTGCTTCTTGTGGGAGAGGGTGAAGGGAGGTTTTCTTCTAGCCCTATCAGCTTGATGAGCTACCCTAGCAGCTGAGTGACCCCACCATCTAGTTGAACTACAGCTTTGTGCCATGTCTAACAATGTGCTGCTGATGAAAGTAACTTACCTTTCTCTTGCCAACTGTGTGTGCTCATCTCCTTCCTTCTGATGGTGGCGGTGCATGTGTTTATACAAACATCTTTGGAAGTTTATTGGAGAGGTAAAATTTACAGGTGCTCTGACAGGAAGGACTGGTCAGAAAAGATGTCTGAATAACACTCTTAATCCTCATCAGGGGTCAGTTTGCATAAAAAGTTGTTGGAATTACATGGAATCTAGTAACTCCAAGGATGTATTATAAAATCTGATAGCAGTGGGCTTCTAGAGAAGCTAACGGTCCAACATTTGATGAACTCAATAACCACTTCCTGAAATTTCAGTGCTCAAAGTGTGCAAAGAAACTTCCTATTGTGTTGCCTTATGACAAAAGTTCTTAACTCTGACAGCTTAATATAAAATATTTGCAGTGATGTAAACACATGAAAACATGTAAAACATGAAAATGGGGTCAGATAGCTTCTTTACTTCTGAAAATCCATCTTGAGTTACAGAACAAAGTATTAAGTGAGATTGAAGTCATTGTGTATGGCTGTTCTGAATTTGCTTAATTTTGAAGTATATCAATGGCTAAAAATTAGGTTAAAAAATCACCTATGGGAATTGCTTATTACCAACAGAGTAAGATAACTGTTGGTTTCTATTATATAGACCAAAAAAGCCCAAGACTTTGTTTTAATTCTCTTGCTTCTTATGCAGAACCTTTTTGGCAAGATGGCAGACATACTGGAAAAAATCAAAAAGTAAGTTATCTCACATGAGTCTTCTTTTATTTCTTACAACAAGACTTGACCAATGTCTGAAACATTAGTAATAAAATTGTGTTTCTTTTTTTGTTTTCAGCTTGTTCATGTGGGTCCAGCCAGAAATAACACAGAAACTCTACATTACTCTGTGGGCAGCTTTTATTGCATCCTGCTTTTTGCCCTACAGGATTATTGGGCTTGCAATGGGTAAACACTATAAATAATTGACCTGCTACAGTCTAGACTTAATGTGTTAAAACTTACCATGATCCTTAGAGGGAGAATTTTAGAGTTTAAGATAGAAAACCTTACATTAATAAATAATGCAGTGTTTGAAAGTATTTTCCTTGTGCTTGGCATTGTTTGTCATGTGCATTTCAAAAACCATCTCAGGATATATAGCATAATAGAAAAAGACTAGATAATGCATTTGCTTCTTGAAGAGGGGAAGTTTGGGATTGAGAGAGCTGATCCTGCCCTTCTAATTCTGCTCTCGTGAGACCTCACGTGGAGTATTGTGTGCAGTTCTGGTGTCCTCAACATAAAAAGGACATGGAGCTGTTGGAACAAGTCCAGAGGAGGCCCACGAGGATGATCAAGGGACTGAAGCATCTCCCATACGAAGACAGGCTGAGAGAGTTGGGGCTGTGCAGCCTGCGGAAGAGAAGGCCTGCGTGGAGGCTTCCTAGCAGCCTGCAGTATCTGAAGGGGGCCTATAGGGATGCTGGGGAGGGGCTCTTCATTAGGGACTGTAGTGACAGGACAAGGGGTAATGGGTTTAAACTTAAACAGGAGAGGTTTAGATTGGCTATAAGGAAGAAATTCTTTCCTGTTAGGGTGGGTGAGATGCTGGAATTGGTTACCCAGGGAAGTTGTGAGTGCTCCTTAGAAGGAGACCTGAATTGCATTCAGTAAAGCTTTGAGAGAGTATTTCAAGCCCTTTTTAATCTGGCAAAATGCAAGGAGGTAACTTGTATAATAAGATAAGAGTCTATACAGGACTGGAAGATAGAGTTTAATATAGTACATGAGAGCCCTCTGTTGCTATTTAAATTCTTACAAGGAGCTGCAGAGATGGATGCTCTGATGTGTTTTCTGTTTTGGAAATATATTGTGATTTTGGAGGGCTTCTGGTAATAAGGAATGTGTGTTTCGATTATTTTGAAGTTCTTCTGTGTAATAAGAATCTACCTAAGTGTTTTAAAATAACTGAGGATTAGGAGAAGATTCAAAATATTGAAGTCAAGAGGATGGTTTAGCACTATGAATGAAGATACAGAACTTTGTTTCGCTCATGGACTTGTTAGAATATGATCAAAACAGTGATGTTCTTAATGCCCTTTCAACTGTGCACTGAAGTGGGTTTTTGTTTTGGTTTTTTTTTTTTTTTTGGGCCTT
>NDXB01010699.1:0-50161 GCA_002631895.1 Agapornis roseicollis | reverse complement strand
TTTTTTCCTTCAAATGAGGATTTTCTTTCTTTATAGGGGAAGGGGTCAAATGAAGGAGGGAGAGGGAAGACAAACACCAAAGGGTGTTCAACTCTTAGCACAGTTTCTAATTAAAGGCTTTCAACAAATGCAACAGCAATGAAGGTGGCAGTCAAACTGCACAAACCTTTTTTCAGTCTGGCCATGGAGAGGTATGACACGAAGAACTTAATATGAACTTGATGTGAATAAATATTGTTGAATATTGTGATTTGGTTGGATAAAGTGAAACAGTGGTGGGTGAAACTGCCCTGGGTGGAAACGTGGACAAGAATGGGTGAGAATACACCATAATGTCTATTTTTGAGTTCTCCCTTTAGAGTAGCACTTGAAGATGTCTTTACATGTCCTGAAAAAGGGGTTCATTTCTAACACCTCCTTAGGTATGGTGTAACTTAGGGCTTGAAAACAAAATATTAGTGAAGCTGGTGGGGAATCCATTTTGCCACCATATAATATGGATGTAGCTTGACAGTTTATGGTTTATTCACTTTACACATTCAGGTTTTATGCTTAAGTAAAAATTCTTGATCTTAATTTTTTTTCTCATCAAACCTACTTTAAAATCAGTTAATCTCTTTTTGTAATTGCTGTGTATTGCCATATGGCCTTCCTTTCTAGAAGCTTCCTTGAATAGTAAGTGTAGCTAGCAAGTAGGCATTAAAATCGCTTAATGTTATATAAATCTTAATCAGATTCGTTCATTTTGTCTTAAGAAAAAAATCCCTTGGGTATGTTCAAGGTTGTCCTTTTTTTTGAAGAAACAGAAAACTATATTTTTTACAGAGAGCATGCTCTTTTTCTTATTTTTGTATCATTTTTCAAGTGTAATTTTTACCTTCACTCTGATCATAACAGTAGTTTCAGTAGGAAATCAGTTGGCTTGCACTTATTACCTCCTCCCCCTCCCACCCTTCACTGGTTGACCCTAGTATATAGGGTTGTCCTAGATTCTGGTTCCCAGAGGAGCTATGGGTCCTGTGCTGATGGTGCCAGGACAATTAACCATACCCAGGCTTCAGAGGGGGAGGAAAAAAATAATGATGCTTTCCCCAGACTGGAATGCCTCATGTACAATATGCTCTTAATATTTTTTTTTTTTTCTAGGCAAAATAATTAGAAACTTCTGATGAAATCTGATGTGTTGATGTTTGAAATTTATCCGCACGTCAACAATGTGAACTTAAAAGTTGGCGATTCTGAAAGCAGTAAACCTAGTGCAAACTGCAATGCAACGCTGTTTCATTCTAATCTATAGAAAACAGACTGAATTTTTTGTTGGAGTTTTCTTTTTTTAATGAAGTTGTAATATAACTGACAAACATCAATGTACATATTTTGCCATGTTCACTTTAGACTGGGCTGTCCAGCTTCCTGCTCCATAACCACTCCTGTGGCATACATGATTCAGACTAGAAAGGTAACCTTGATGTGTTTACTCATTACTCCTTGCTAAGCCCTCACAGGTTTGGAGGGCAGGCAGGAGTGAGCAGTGAGTAAATATCTACTTGACTTGTATAATTACACTGAAGCTGTCACCTCAAATTCCAATCTTCCCACATAGTTTTGCAGTATAGCCAGCCTGGTGTACTTCAGTAACAGGCTGGGTCCTACCACTTAATGTAAAGTGCTTCTAATAGCAGAAAGTGGTGTTCCTGTCACTGTCTGTGTTTGCTGTTTATATTTGCAGTTCTGTTGATGCCTGTGGTTTATTGCTGGATCATTGACACCTAATTGGATTTAACTTCTTTAGAAGTGTATTGGTTAGTTTGAGTCCCTTTTAAAGAGAAGAGGAGAAAAAAGGGAGATGAAAACTGACTGCTTTAATTCTTTATGGGTGACCACTTAAATTCGAAAGTCACAAACAGCTGAAATATGAAATCATGCCTTTCTGTGCACTGTAGCTTTTGTGAGGCAAGATTGAATGAAACAAGCTATTTATGTAGTAGCAACATCACACAGGATGCCAGCAGAAAACCCTACCCTTGTTCCTGCAGAAAAAGAGAAAAGAGAATTTACCCAATCATGAGGAGATGAAAGGATGTACTTTTTTTTCAGCTACTTACACTTGTATTAAAACCACTGGTAGTTTTTATTGAATTCTGTACATTTTGGCAGATGCTTAATTTCTACTAATCATTGAAATAGAATGGATGTTAAAATTTTTATGTCTGAAGTTCGAGTCTATATTTTGAAGTTGTAAATAATTCATTATCAGTGTAACTTTTGTTTGACAAAAGACTTATACTGTATGAAGAATTGAAATAATGAAAGTATTTGCCCTGTACATTTTTTAAGAAAATCTTGTTTGTTTAAAAAGTCTTGTATAAATTATAATTTTTATTTAAATAAACCTAAAAATGCTTTGTGCTAATGCTTTTTACAAACTTCTGTAATTTATCCATCAAAACTACACCTGATCTCTTGGAACGAGGTGAGTTAGTGGGGTTTGGTAGTTTCATAAACCACCACAAGTCCATCACTGGGGGGAAAGGCGGGTGGGTTTTATTTTTTGCTACTTTTGAAGCCCAAAAAGCATGCTTTTATTCTAAATAATCCAGCTAATGTATCAGAGAATGGATGTGTATGTTGGTTGGATCTTTACCTGTAAGTGCATCTGTCTGTAATCATATGGTTAATTTAAGCCATGGAAAAGCAACCAGTGATTTCTAAGATGCTGCCACTGCAAAAGGGTATGGGTGAGATGAGGTTGTAGGAGTACAGGCTCATACCTGCCAGAGCTCCTCCATGAAACAAATAGCTGCAGACTGTTACAGGTGAGCACCAGAAGCCCTTTTCCGTGCCAGGGGTTTGCAGTTGGTGTGTTCGGCAGCATCATTCCAGATCCAGATGCAGCTGTTCTCCTGCAGCATCTGCAGTCACTTCAGCTCACTGGTCAAACCAACATGCACCGCATTGCTTGAGCCTTTGGCTGTGTTGCTGTGTAACCTGTAACCCTGCTGGGGATAAATGGCAGGGCTACTTTCCCCATGGTGTATGCCAGGGAGACTTGCAGCCCAGCACTGGCTTTCACTTGGGGACATGAACCTTTGTTTGCAGTTAGAAATGTGATATGTGGAGTGAGCTGCTGATCATCTAATACAGACCTGTTTGTTTGCCTATACAATACTCCTTTCTGTGTTTTGCTCAGCTGAAATAGATCAGTTTGGGACAGATCTTGCAGCTGTGAATGTGTGCTGTGCCATTTATTTTGATACTTAGTTTTCTCCTGATGGCAGCAATGCATCTGGTGCTTTAATGGTGCTTTTAAGCTGGTATTATGTGTGCTCTGACAAATCTTGACTTCTTTGGAGAATGCTTATCTTCCCTCTTGTACTATAATGCATTTTTCATTAAATATATGTACAAGATGAGTTACATCTGCAGCAGTACTCACAGAGATGGATTCAGCCCTGCCAGCCTGAATGAAAGTTGATAGTGGAAGGTGATTGTGGAGGCTAGAAGTCTCATTTTGGCCATAGGCTGCTTGGCCCTTGGGAGGAAGGGACAGGCTCCCTGAGAATGGCCCTTGCTTTATCTAGCTGGCTTTAGCAAAAGAATTGAATGAGCTCTTTACCTGCTCTCTATGCAACTCCAGCACCTATGCAAGGAAAGGAGACATGCTGGCGATGCTCTGCAGTGTCACCAGCACATGCTGGCTTAATAGAGAAGAGCAGATAAAAGCATGGTCTTGTGCAGTACCTGGATTAGCAGCATTCAGCCTGGAGAAGCGAAGGGGTTATTTGCTGTTACTTTTAATTAATCTTTAAGTTAAATCTGAGTTCCTCTTCTGGATCCCTGGATTCACTGAATTCCTGTTCAGCCAGTTTCCCACAAAGCTGAATGTTTTAACCACAAGTTGCTGGCTCATCTCAGATCTTGAAATATTTTTTTCCTGCATCATGAATAAAAAATACTGAAGATGTGAGGGCTTAATTTTCTGTCTTAGAGAAGTTGGGGCATTGCAAAGGGATCAATTCCTTTCAGCAATAGTGACCTTCACTGGGTTGTGGATGCTCTAGAAGATAAGTGGGCTTAATGCAGTGCCTCAAGGATGTAGTTGTGAACATGTCTTCAACATGTTACTTAGCCTGAACTGATGCTGTATTTGGCCAGGTTGAATTTGCTTGGGAGACTGAGAAAAAATATGAGGGGAAGATAAACACCTGTTTCTGTGTTTAAATAGTTGCCTCTTCTCTGCATCTTGTGAGCTGCACAACCTATTTGAGATGTGAATTAAGGAAAATCTGCTTTTGCATCCTCTACTGAAGTTCCATTGTTGCCAGTTTCCATGGGAAATAGTTGTATGTGGATAATGATTTCCTTGTCTTCCTTTTTCACTATGCTTTTCTATGGAATGCCAAATTTGTTTATTCTACAGCTTCTGTCTCCTGTTTCACTTTCCCCTAATTCTCTATATGTTTTCCTTTTTTTCCCCTTCCTTCTCCTCATGTGCATATGCAAACTTTCCTTCAAAACCTCGTGTCCCATTTGGTCTACTGCATCCCTTTATCCCCTGGTCTGTATTTCACCTCTGGATGGTCATGTGTGAATGGATAAAATCCTACTAGCACAATCATGCCTAGACCAGGAATTTCTCTTCATCCTCACTTCATTTAGTGATTTGTGGCTGTCTTCAACCTTACAGTCTGAAAAGTTCAAGCTGAATTGTGTCAAAGAGAAGTTGTTCTTTTTCCTTTCCTAAATTGCCCAAATTTCACATTTGCTGTCTCTGTGACTACTCAAGTTTTGAATGGAGAGCTTTTCCTCTGTTTCTCTTACCTGGGTTTTTATGCTTCAGTGTTCCAGTTTTCTTCCTCTGTGTAAAGAATAGCCTCATACTTTCAGTCTTGATTATTTAGAAACACTGTCCTGATGAACATATCACAGGTTCACTGAAGCTGCCTCCACATGTTATATCTTTCATTCAGTGTAAATTGGAGCTAAATTACTCTGCTGGTTTGGATTACCCAGTGGCTTATATTTTCCCATGCTGATGTGTGATTCTTTGCTCCTGATAATCTGCATAGCTGAGGGAGAAGATGGGTCTTGGAACTGCTGAATGAGCTCTTCAGGCAGAAAATCTCTTCTTGACAAGGCCAATATTACACAATAGCTTAAGTTGAGCAAAATGCATGTCTGCAGGAAAATAAATGTAGAAGTAAGTTCCTGCTGCAAAACGGTGTTTGGAAAAAACTGAACCTAAGCTAGTATTTGTTAGGGAATCTCTGTGCTAGTCACTTGAGCACACGGTGTGAGGGTTTAACCCCTCACAGCTAAGTCAGTAAAAACTTCTGAAAATCCTCTCCTTCATTTCCTTAGGTCAGATAACTATTTGGGAAGGACTCTCCTAGTGGAAAGTCTGTGAACCAGCTTTGAACAATCATTTCCAACCAGAAATGCCATTAGCCACTTAGTAATGTTAACCACCCACACAACAAGAATAAGAGTCAAATGAGCTGTTTATAAACCCAACAATCCTTAAAAACACCATGGAAGGCTATAAATGTGCAGAACTGGGCTCTGCATGAGAAGCGTTTGGGACTACAAAAAGGTCAGTGAAAAGGATTAAATCTTCTAGATGATATTTGTGGAAAAACTGGGGGTGGGTCCAGGAGTGTGAACTAGCAGCAACCTCTGGACATTTTGTTATGAAGCATGTATACATATATATATATATGCACACACATATATAATGGTATCATCTGCCTTTATTCTTAAGGGTTGGGATTTGTTATATTAATGCAAGGCTTTCTTGTGTTCAGATGGGTTTTCCTTGCAGTACCCTGTGGTTTGGGTGTTTGCAGGAAATGTATGAATGGGGTTGGTTAGTGGAAAGGCTTTAGGAAAGCTTCCAAAGCTACACAGGTTGTCATTATTGCTTGCAGTGCTCACCTGGCAGGAAGATGCCTTAGAAAGCCATCTTCTTGCTCATAGATGCAGCTCCATGTTGTTTCTCATGGTGCGTTAACCCTGTGACTTGCCAAAATAAGCTCATGAAGTGGTGGTGGATGTGTCTGCACTCGCATCCTTCTGCGGGGTGAGTGGTTCTAGGCACTTTCCAAGGAAAGCAGAGCACAGTGGAGGGGAGTTAAGCCCTGTCCTTGTTCTAGGTGATGCAGTACTGAAATGGTGTCAGCTGGAAGGGAGGACAGATGGGATGCGGGGGACAGGCAGTTTTGAATCCAAAACTGGCCTTGTGAGGGCTGTGGTTGCTCCCCACACCATCTGTAGCTGAGCAGAGCTCAGCAGGACTTTTGGAAAAGGAGGGGAGATGCTGTCTTCAAAGATGTGTAAGTATGTTGAGACTCTGCTTTTGAATATACCCCAAAAATGTATGAAGAATGTTTATGTGAAAAATTTGGATTTACTGGATTGCCTGATACAACTATTTACAAATACAGCCTTCATGCGAGGTCGCTGTGTGGCAAACACCAGTTGTATTTGTTGACTTTTGGGGAAAATAAACACGACAAAAAATCATATAAGGCCTCAGCAAACAGTCTGGGCTTACTGCTCTATTGACTCATGCTTAAGATTTATTCCTGCTGTTTAAGTAGTTATACTCTTTTATATTCCTGACAATACAGACTGCTTAGTGAAGGCTTAGTGTGTACCATACAGCTTTCTCCTAACTTGTACGTGCAGGTGTGCCAGGCTCCAGGTCCAACTGGGTAAATACCTTGAAAACCCCGAACTCTGGCCTCTGCGCAAGCATTTCAATCTGACTGTGGTTTCATGCCGAACAGCTCCCTGCCTCCTGCTGCCTACCTTATGCCAGCACTGGGGCTCACCAGACCTTCCTAAAGTGACAGGAACCCAGCAGAGGACATGATGAGAAGACATGAGAAGAGCAGCGTACATCTCCCTTTCCAGGCTGGCTTAGCTGCCCTTGGATCTGCAGCCCCAGGTGTGGTTGTGGGGACAGTAACAGAGCTGGCATACACCACTGCCTCCATGTTCCCCCTTTTCAGTTTTGCAATGCCCATCAGGTGTCAGAGGTAAATTTTGACTATAAATTGGATAAATGCTAAAGGCTGGTCCTGAGTTTACAATATTAAATAATAATAATGCACAGAAGCTGAGCTAAAACCAGTGTCTGTGTGTGCAAGATAACTGCACGTAACCTGGTCGTGCAAATAGTTGAAGAGCTGGTGTGATGCTAGAGGTAACCTCAGAATCCACTTCCTTGCAGCACTGACTTCTCCCCTGCTCCTTCTCTAAAAAGAGCTGTCAAAAAGAAGGTGAGGGAGATGCTCGGCTGTTCTGGGGGCCATCACCCTCAGAGCAGGGATGGGAGGGAAGCCAGGAAGCATGGCTGGGAGAGGCTGAGGGCTTTCCACAGGAGCACATTGTCTCAGGTGCTGAGCTCATCTCTATTGGAAGCTGGAGAGGGAATTGGGGGTGGCTGTCTCAGAGCCCCCACGCAGAAGCAGAAAACCTGTTATCTGTGGGGTATTGTGTTATCCTAAAAAATCATGGGTAAGGATCTTGGGTGTTGTTAAATAAAAATGGTTTGGTTTTTAACCCATATAATTCTGGTTTTACCTTCTTCCTGCATGTGTGTCCCTGGACATCTAGCTGTGTGCATGGACAAATGGGCCAGAAACTCACATTTCAGCACACAGCAGATGGGTTTGCATGTTAGACCTTATTTTTCCAAGCCTTTGGTTCCTTTTGGTCAAATCTGGAAAATCGGGCTGGAATGAGTTTCTGCTGGAAGGAAGCTGTGGTGTCTCCTGCAGCCAATCAAACTGACAGAAATGGTTTTATCTTGTTTTTTGCAGCTTCCCCAGGGAAGCTCAATGCTCATCATGGAATCATAGAATATTTTGAGTTAGAAAGGACCTTAAGATCATCAAGTTCCAAACCCTGTCATGAGCAGGGACACCTCACACTAAACCATGTCACCCAAGTCTTCGTCCAACGTGGCCTTGAACACTGCCAGGGATGGAGCATTGACAACTTCCCTGGGCAACCCATTCCAGTGCCTCACCACCCTAACAGGAAAGAATTTCTTCCCTATATCCAATCTAAACCTCCCCTGTTTAAGTTTGAACCCATTATCCCTTGTCCTGTCACTACAGTCCCTAATGAAGAGTCCCACTCATCATTGTTTTAGGGAGCAGCTTGGGCAGACCTACACTTGACCCAGCTTCAGAAGATTCTACATGGATTGACATAAAATGGAGGTAGATATAGGGCTGGTCTGTGAGCCTGTGTGGAAAGGAAGCTGCTGGTGGTGCTGGTGTCCAGAACCTTTGCAAATATCTCATCCTTGACTTGCAAGCTGTGTGCATTGTTGGTTGTACCAGCAGCAGCAGCTGCTAGGATAAAGCTCAGGCTTCCCAGATCCCTGTTGGCACATGCTGCATGAAAACTTTTCTCAGACATACCCAGTTCTAGCACTTGATCCTTTTAAAACCTGGATAGGAGTAACTCGCATTCCTAGTTGGGGTGTGCCCTGCTCCTGTTGGGCTCTCCTGCCCTTAGTGTGAGAAGACAACACTGTCTCACTGTTAAACAGACCCAGATCCATGTCCTTGCACTGGTGCTGGCAATTCCAGTGCTTGGTGCATTCACCTGCCTTAAAAATTTTGCTCCCTTGCTTTTTGAGAGCATCCGCTGTCTGGGACAAGAGACAGAAACACCCAGGCTCTGCGCCTCTGCAACTGCCACGCTGGACCAGCGCCGTCCCCAAGGCACTGGCTGTGGGGTAGAGGCAGGAGGGGTCCTGCCCTTCTCTTCTGCGGCTACAGCCAGACAGGGTTAAGCCAAACCTGCACTGTTCTCTTAGCAAAACAGAGTCCTTGTTTAGGCCATTCCCCTCGTTTCCACCCTGTTGTTCCACGTTTTATCTTATCCATTGTGTTTTTAATCAGCTAGCTCTGCGTGGGACTGACTGTGCTGCTCACACTGTGCCTTGTGCCAAGGTAATGATGAGGAGAAAGGGGCAGTGTTATAGAGTCTTGCCTGTCCTGTCTCATTTATCCTCTATTATTAGGGGAACTGTTTCTGTCTGGTTTCATACTGTGTTGTGTAGTTCCTGAAGTGCAGGAACTACTCTGTCTCTTCTTTTTGGAGGATAAGTCTGCAGATCAGAAGCGCTGCCAGCAGAGCCAGAGGACACCGTGCAGTATCAGGCCAGCCTGGGCTCAGGGACCCTTGGTCCCCATTTCCTTTTGCTATTGATGTGGCTGATGTGACCTAAAACCCTTTCTCTCTGTTAATTTGTTGCTGAAATACAGTTGATGGGTTTTTAAGCAATTGAAGGGGAAGCACTGGCAGAGGATGAAGTGGAAGTGCATTTACCACAGGTTGGTTTTGATGCTCTCTTCAGGAAGAGCTACACTGTAGTCCATCTAGTTTTATATGTTTTTAATGAGCAGCTGGCACCTTCCTCACCAGTGCTTGGCTATTGGCTGCTGCGGTGAGTGATGAACAGGAGCCCCTTGAGCTGTGAGGGTGAAGTGCTCCTGTGCAAACGGTGAATAACTGCTCCTTGCCCCCGTGAGGTACAAAGGTTGCTGTGCCGGAGCTGGAAGTCTCCATCATCTCGAGCATTGCTCAGCTGGACACCTCTGAGTGGCTTTTTTAATCAGTGTGTTTTCTGTGAGCTCTTGCCTGGTGGGTCCTGTTGCATTCAACTCACTGTTAAAGATGCTCCACATCCTCCCTGAGCCCTGGGCATATTTGGGAACAACCTGATGCTGAGTCCATCTGCTGGTGTTTAATAATGAAGGAAAGGAGCTTGGAAGAAGTGCACTGCTTTAGATTTGCTCATTGGCAGTTTCTACACGCTCATCAGCACTGAAGTGAAAATAGCATCTGGCTGCAGATCAGCGTGCAGGTCTTGGAAAAGGTCTCCATACCTGGTGATTACAGTGTCACCGGAACGCAAGTCCTTGATGTTCACCCAAGCCCTTATAAGAAGAAAATGATGTGTGCTCCAAGAGGAGAAGCAATGCAGTTAATCCAAGTGCTCTGTAATACTGAAATGTTTTTGTACTGAGGCAAAGGCTAAAGGCTGAAGCAATATAATTTCTCACACCTCCTGATGCAGAAGCCTGGCAGCTGTAGGCAGAGTGGGGAGGGATGCAGAGGGCTCATCTCTGGCAGCATGTGTGCAGCTTACTCAGGCTGCAGCAAGGAAAACAGACTGGCAGTGCCTAGGAAGAGGTTCTTGCCTTGGAGGGTGCAAAGTCTATTGTGTTTAATCAGTAACTTAAGTAGCCCAGGGCTGGCCAGTGTGGCTGGGGCTAGCTGTCTACTGCTCTTCCAGCCCATCCTCTGCCTGCAGCTCACTCCTTAGCTCCAAACCGCACAGGGTCACTTGCCTCATGCCTAGGCTGTAAGGATGCAGTCCCTGTGCTGTGTGATACCACACTCCAAGGTGCAGCCCCTCCAGAGCAGAGAACACTCATCACTGACTTTTTATATAGTTGGAAGGTGCTGCAGTGCAAAACCCTGTCCTCTAAGGCTGCTAAATGATGCTGCATGCAGGGAGGTGTCTTGCCTGTGTCTACTGTGTCTACAGTTTAAGAGGGATGTGGAAATGATTGAGCGCGTCCAAAGGAGGGCAACGAGGCTGGTGAGGGGCTTGGAGCACAAGCCCTATGAGGAGAGATTGAGAGAACTGGAGTTGTTTAGCCTGGAGAAAAGGAGACTCAGAGGTGACCTTATCACTCTCTACAACTTCTTGAAAGGAGGTTGTAGACAGGTGGGGGTTGGTCTCTTTCACCAGGCAGCAATGGACAGAACGAGAGGACACAGTCTCAAACTGCGCCAAGGAAGGTACAGGCTGGATATTAGGAAGAAGTTTTTCACAGAAAGAATAATAAAATATTGGAACAGTCTGCCCAGAGAGGTGGTGGAGTCACCATCCCTGGATGTGTTTAAAAAGAGACTGGATATAGAACTTGATGACATGGTTTAGTGGAGGTGTAGGGCATGGGTTGGACTTGATGATCTTAGAGGTCCCTTCCAACCTTGTGATTCTGTGATTCTGTGATACTGTCTATTTTGCCTATTTAGAATCTAAATGGAACAGCTGCTGTCATTCTGGGGAGGAAGAGCAAGCTATCTTCTTGGGAATCCCAGAGCTCTACTGTGGTCAGTGGCTTGGCAAGGTCATGTGAGTAAGGGTAGGACCTGGCCAGTGAGAAACTGGCTTCTGGCTTCTCCCTGCTTCTCAGCCTGGGATGCAGAGCCACCTGCCCTGCTGCCCTGTGCTGGTGGAGGGCTCATGGCAGAGGGACACCCCAGTGCTCTGTCACAGGAGGTGTTCCTGCACAGAGTCTTTTGGGCACATGTGCAGATAACAGCCACCATGAAATAATGAAAAAAGAGATTTTAAAACAGTTTTTTTATATCCCTTTGACACAATTTGCTGATTCCTGATACCTACGAACTCTTCCAGAAACAGGGAAGGGAGGAAAAAGGCAGCAATAGCTGTTTCAATGTAATTACTTTCTGTAGAAAGATCTAAACTTTTTAAGGTAGGCAGTAGCACACACTTTTTGTTTTAATTTTTATATCTCATCTCTGATATCACTCACTCTCATCACTGGAACACATTATATACTCCAGTGCACACTTAGATCCTTCCTGATGTACCCATTCCTACTTGCTTCTCTATTTATGTCCCCTAAGCTTTGCATCGATAAGTACAAAGTGTAGGTTCGGGGATATTCTATGCTTTGATAAGAATGTTCTGCTTTCCTCCCTGTTCCAGTGTTATCGGTTTCAAAATCATAAGAAACCCAAGTTTCACTGACAGGATATGAAAAGCCACATTCCCTTTTAAGACACTTAAGTTCTCTTGATCGTCCTCCAGACTGCGGCTTTGTTGCTGTGGTGGATTGACCCTGTCTGAGCAGCAGATGCCCACCAAAGCTGCTCCATCACTCAGCTGGACAGCAGAGAGAAAATAAATGAAAGGCTTGTGGGTTGAGATGAGGGCAGGGAGAGATCACTTACCAGTTACTGTCACGGTCAAAACAGACTTGACTTGGGGAAATGAGTTTATTACAAATCAAATCAGAGTAATGAAACCAAATCTTAAAAACACCTAACACCTTCCCCCTCCCCCCCACTTCCCAGGTTTAGCTTTACTCCTGATTTCTCTACCTCCTCCCTGACAGTGGCACAGCAGGACAGGCAATGGGGGTTGATGTCACTTCTCCCTCTCCAGGGGAGGACTCCTCACACTCTTCCCTTGCTCCAGCGTGGGGTTCCTCCTGCAGGGTGCAGTCCTGCATGAACTCTAACCTGAGTCCTTCCCATGGGCTGCACTTCTTCATGAACTGCTCCAGCATGGGTCCCTTCCATGGGGTGCAGCCCTTCAGGAACAGACTGCAAGTGAAGATCTGCTCCACTGTGGGCCTCCATGGGCTGCAGGGGCACAGCTGCCTCACCATGGGCTGCAGGGGAATGAATCTCTTTTCCGGTGCCTGGAGCACCTCCTCCCCTCCTGCACTGAGCTGGGTGTCTGCAGGGGTGTTTCTTTCATATATTCTTACTCCTCTCTTCAGCTGTTATTACAGAGCGTTTTTTCCCCCTTTTTAACCATGTTATCCCAGAGGTGCTGCCACCATTGCTGATGGGCTCAGCTTTGGACAGTGGCAAGTCCATCTTGTAGCTGCTGGCATTGGCTCTATTGGACATGGGGGAAGCTTCTAGCAGCTTCTCACAGAAGCCAGCCCTGCAGCCTCCCTGCTGCCACAACCTTGCTACTCAAACCCAGTGCAGTTGCTATGGTGATTACTAGCTCATTTAAGCCACTTTAAAATGGTAATGATGAGCAAGAAAAGTGGATTCATAACAGTGCCATTAGCATAGCTATTCTCATGTGTTTCATGAGATTAGGAAATGGCCAAAGTCTGGTAAATAGTAGCCTGATTTATTTTCATTGTTTATGGACTACTAATTATTTAATGGCAAACATATCTGTTGCAGGCTGCTATCAAATGCGTCAGCTCAGAGCTCTGTGATCCCCCGTGGTAGAATAAGCTACCTTGAAGGAACTAAAATGCCTCCAGGGAAACCCTCCAACGCTGGCATGTGCTCTATGAGGAATCTGTCCCCACTGTGGTGGCACCAAGGAATGGAAACGTCTGAAGATGTTAACCTGCTTCCTGCACTGTTTGGAGTGTCAAGTCCCCATAGCCATAAAGGTGGGTGGTGGGACTCCTCCATGTGTCACTACCCTCAGCACTTGCACTGAAGAACTGGTGCTGTGCTTGCGGGCAGGAGCTTTGAAGTAGGAAGCTACCTAAAGCAGGGCTGAAGGACAGCTCAACTGCAGGGATTGAAAGGGAACAGACGTGGAGAATAAGCCCGGCACTCACCATAGGACACCTCTGTCCTGTCAGGACATACGACTTTGCTAGAGGACTTTAAATGGATGAAAGGCATCACTAATGCTGGTGTGTGATGAAGTGCCTGGTGAGCGTCACAGGGCTGATGTCTGAGGATGACCCACTGGGCAGGTGCCTAGGGCAGGAGCAGGAAAAGGGCCTTTGAGCAGCACCAGAGGGGGAAGCTGGTGCTGTCCAGACACACCTGCACTTTCAGTCTTTTGGGGACTGCTTCAAAGTGTGACAGCGTGTTTATCCCTGTAGAGAATAAAGTACATATGTTTCTTAACAATAAGAATCATTGCACAGGGCAGTTATTGATGCCAGCAGGTGCTGTGATGCCCTCCAGCATTTGGAAGGATGCTTCCACCCTGCTGACAGGCCTTGTATGGGGATGGATGATATTGGATGTTGTACCAGTGAGATGTGGTTCACACAGGCAGTAGCAAGTGGGATGTAAGAACAGCTCTTGCCCAGGGATGGGTGCACCCTGCAGTTCCAGTTCCCTACAAACTGTGTCCATTACAAATTCATCCTTACTAAGCTCACACATCAAAGATGTGGCTCCAAACCTCTTGTTTAATGCAATATGTATTACATGAAAGAGATTTTAGCGACCAAAAATCCTGAAAGTGTTGATTAAATGGGGGTTGGGAGGAAGGGAAGAGTTAAGGTAACCAAGCAAGATAAAAAAGATGAAGTGGCAGACTGTGCTGCTGATGTCACTGATAGTACTTTCGTTTAAGACTTGTATGAGGTGAGAGGAGTCTGAAGTCCCAGATATGACAGATGGGGGATATTAAAGTTACTATGGCTGGTTTTATGAGGTGCCTGAAATCTAAAAGCCCCTCTCAATTGCCTGTTAAGAAAAAAAGGTTGAACTGAAATATAAAAATATCACCTGCTATTCCAGGCCACATTCTTTTCTACTTCTGTAAACAGGGATTTTGTTCTATTCTGAGTCACCCAACAAGTGAGGAAACTGATTTCAGAGGCAAGGGGCTGCTGCTGACATCTGCTGCAGCAGCCTCTGCATGGCAAGAAGCACAACTGGAAATGCTTTTGTCCCAGCACCTGGCTTTAGGGTCTGTCTGTTACCAAAAATCCGGAATAAGAAACTTATCAACATCAATGGGATGTAGATAAGCAGACACTTCTTTATTACGGCGCCGGGTGCATGGGGGATAGCTCCTCCTAACATGCACACCTTGCACCAAAATCAAGCTTCTTACATAGAGCCTACTCATACATAAACATGTTATTTCCCAACAATCATTAAAATATTCTCCCCCCATTTCTGATTCTGCGCAACAAAAGTTAGAATCCTCTAGAAATGAGTCTGGGGTACAAAATGGGTCGGTGGTCTGTGAGTTGGTGGTCGCGATCTCCCCCTGCCTTGCTTGAGTTCATGTTTCTGGCAGGTCACTATAGACTGTCACGGTTGGCTCTCTTTGCTCTCTTTGCTCTAGACTTCTGACGACTACATATATTGTTCTATTGTTCTTGGTTTTATGTAAGTATTAATCAGTTTGTAAATCAACTTGTACTACATGTTTCTATCAAATCAACTTGTACTTGTTCTACTGGTTTCTACTAAATGATTTTGATCTGTCCTTTGGTCCTGGTGCAGGACCATACAGGGGATTTCATAACAGCACCTGGTTACCGTACAAACATACTTCTCATTAAAATGTTTCTTATAACTCTACATTATTAACTATTATAAACTATTGATTAAATTTTAATTACCAAAATTCTAAATATCAGTAACATGTCTACCTCTGGTTCCAGCTGTAATTAATAGGGTGAAGGGGAAAAAAGCTAGATATTGATATTTTTGTGTGTGTTTTACATTTTTTCCTCTCTCTTTACCTGTGGGTAAATGTGTTAGTTGTTCATGCATACATATTGCTGACAGCCTGGTTGGCAGCATGTGATGTGTAGTGGGATGTTCCATACTGGAAAACAGGCTCTGAAAGGCTGCAAGCTGGGCAGCACAGCCCTGAAAATCCCTCTGGTATCATGGTCGCTCAGCAATGTTACACTAATGCAAGGCTTGTTCCTGGTCCACCTTCTGCAGCAGGGATGCTTGAAGCGCTTTAGTAAACCCAAAATTGAGAGTGACACCTGCTCCTTACTTTGCCTAAGAATATGTATGTTCATACATATGCATTTATATATGTAATATGTATATTCAGAATATATATTCTTTCTTATATACTTTACATACATATATATATACATATGTATATTATACTTTGCTATTAAATGCTATTAAATGAATGGATCTTGTCAAAAAAGCATCTATGGATTTCAGGTTTACTTTCTACCACGCTAAAAGCAGTGGTGTGCCTCAGAAAGAAGTTAATGCCTCCTCAAGCCTTGCAGACTAGTTTGAAGCCAAGATACAGTAAAAGTGCTGGACCTAATAAATCCTTTTAAGTTAACACCAGTATCTGCCTACCCCAGCAGAGTGATGACCACACCAGCAGAAACTGGTCTACTGTCTTCTGTGCTGGCTGCAGGTGCTGGGGCAGCCCAGGGACACTGGTGTTTTGGCTCCCTGTTGGTGTCACCAAGGTGCCCATTGCTGTGGCTTGTACAACACAGAGGAGCTGGAGGTGCCGTTTGGAGAGTACAGGGACATGGTGGCAGGCTTTCAGGGGGGAGGTGTGATTTGATGAGGAGTTTGCACTGTATACAAGAGATACTACAATTATCCTATCTGTTGCAGTCCAAAATTGCTGCTGCTTTCACTGGCAAAGATAAAATCACCTGGAGATTCCCTTTGGAAAAGTGAAAGAAATGCAGGATCTTTCACGTGCTTTCCTACGTGAGAAAAACTGGGATACAAGGACTTCATTTTAATTCAAAGCCTGTACTGTGTGACATCTTCTTTATCTCTTCCATCCATATGTGGTTTGTATGTGAAGAAAAACAACATTAAAATTAAAAAGAAAAAATAAGGAAAATAAATAAAAGAAAAATTGAAACAGGAGCCTGCAGAAATTGCATCAAATGCTTCATCACAGAAGTGACTGAGCAAAGACAGATCCAGCTCGTCATTTTGGATGCAGATGAAGGAAAAGGTAAGTGAAAGATGAAGAATGAAGGTGTTGGGTCACTATCTGTAATAACACATCTAATTCTGTTGTTATTCCATCTGAGGCTGATCTGGGGATTTTCTTGAACTGTGAATTTCTGTGCACATAGCAAGTTCATGCTTCAGTGCACAGAGCCAATTGCTCATCAGAGGCCTGTGAGCAAAAGGAGCTACTGCAGAAACTCAGTTCTCCTTCTGTAATGAGCTTGTCTAAAAGAAAGAAGGAAAAGGATTAAAGTCGCTTATAAATTGTGTGTGGTTTATTTTCCATTATACTCTTTCTTTGCAAACATCTTCTATATCCCCCATAAGACTTCAATACAAATGACTATATATATATGTATTTCCCTTCATTTAAACATAACAACAAACGAATTCTCTTTGTTACAGACATGGAATAATCAAGAGAACAAACAAACCCCCACTGAATGGTTATTTACTGCCTGTGATGTTTCAGTGAGGAAAGCCACCTTGTTACCAGATTAACCAGCTTCTGCCTCTGTTTATTTGATGAACAAGCCAGCAAGATGGAAAGAATTTGCTGTTGTGTCTTCTCCCTGATAATGAATCGGTGTGAAATGAACTTCATTGCAAGCCAGTAAAGACAGCAGCAGTGAGAGCTCTGCTTGCAGGGGGTCTGCTAGCTGCAGCACTACCATTAATGTGAAATGTGTGCTCTTTCTAGGAGGGAGATTCAGCACAGCAAAATAAGGGACTTTCAAACAAATGGGCCATTTAGAAACCATTCACACAAATGGGAGAAGTCTTTCAGAGCAGCAGCAAGGTTAAGAGTTTGATAGGAACTGTTTTCTGTTCATCTGCTCTCCTGTTAAAGGCTATTAATTACTTCTTATCAGAATGTGTATTAAGGACAGCTGACTCCTATTCAGCTCTGCAATAATGGCTTTCTATTTCCTTGTGAGCCAGCCCTTAGAGTAAGAGAGGCTCCTTCTGAGAAGGTTCAGAGTAAACAACCCTTTTTTTTATAACATCAAACTGTGCAGTTTTTAGAGTCATTTCTTTACAACCTAGCCAGTGCAGTCTCTGCTGAGTGTTGCTGCGTTTTCCACAAGGTGGCTGGCTGCATTGCTTCCAGCACAGCCAGTCCCAGAACACCAGCTTAGATCCCTTTGCTGTTCAGCAGGTCGTGGCAATAGATTTTGTTTCCACCATCTCAAAACCACTTCTTTTTCTGTTTTTCATTAGGTCTTAATTGTGCCCTGATACTAGAAACACATAGCTTTGTAAAATACATCTCGTTAAGGTAGTATTTTCCATCCTGTGCCTCACTGAAGTGCTTGTTTATCTCCAAGGATATCATCAACAAAAGTTGGGGTCCCAAAGCCCAGCTCCTCTTCAGAAATGCTTTTCTCCTTACACTGCACAAGCAAGTAGGTTTGGGGTTTTTTTGATTGCTCACAGAAGCCATTAAAAAGTCGCTGTTTGCCATTTCTTACCACAGGTGTAGTCTGCTTTTAATTAAGCCTCTAAGCTACTGTGGATTGTTTATTTGCTGCAACCAAGTAGAAATTAGGTTTCCCATCCCAGGGGAAAAATGAGTTCTTCAACACTTGTGGTTTAGTCTTGATGCAGGCAGGAATATTCATGTGAGTGCACGTAGAAATCTAAACAAATTGCTCAAACCCCACCGTCTTATTTGGAAACATGCAGATGTTTTTGCTTCACACTGTGATCCTAAAGCTGCAGTCCATGGGGGTAGGAGTTTGCATCCTCTTTGCTCCCATTTTCTCATGTGGCATTAGTCTTCCAGCTTCGCTACCTCATAGCCAAAAATCCTGGGGAAGGAATGCCAATCAGACAGCAACCTACTTTGCTTTCTCTCATTTATCTCTGTGGGTCCTTGTCAGCAGCCTGAGAACATATGAAGGGCTGAGGGCTTGAGGTTCCTCTCTTGATGAAATGACATTTCCCATCACTTACCTTTCATTGGCTGAATCAAAAAATCCTGTCAATAGAAGCTCCCGGCGAGCTTTATCAACTTGTTTGGTAATGGCACCAAATTCCCAGCTTGGAAAAGGAGACTCACACAAGCCACCACGTTTCTGTGTGATAGATTTACCTGTGCTCAGTTAACTTTAAGAGGTGTCTTGGCTCCCAAATTGCTGTTACATTACATAGGGCCTAACTAATATTTTTGAGTTTGGCAGGATTTGTGTCTAATCAGGCACCATGAAATGACTAAAGAAATCTCTGGGAATAATCACACAGGAAGAAAGCAAACATTCCTCATGGTTAAAGTCAAGGCAAGTTTTCTTTTCCTTTCCTTCACTTGTTTTAATGCCCAGGTCTGCCAAGGCTATGGAGCATCCACCACGTGTTTGCCTGCCAACGCTCATTTCAGATCCAGAAACTAAATGAAATATGCAGAGAGGGGAATTGATGTGATTCACCGAGTTTCTAAAAGTATAGGAAAAGCACAAACCAAAACCAATTTAAAATCTGGGTATCATGAGGAGGGGCTCCTCAAGAAACACAGTGCAATGCACTTTGAGAAGTGGGATAGCCCATAGCCTGTAAATACTTTCATGTCAGCAGACGTATAAGGTCAAGGATTCTTCAGAAACTGTATGAGAAGCAGCTAAGCATGAAAATGTTTAGGCTGGATGAGGTGACAAACCTAGGATTAGGCCATGGTGAAACAGGGAGCAAAGACACCAACAGTGCAGGCATCTGGGAACAGGCTAGATGAAACTTTGGAGGAAGGCATATCGAGCTGTCTTGTAAAGATATCACTGAGCAGAAAAGGCAAAGGGATCTATCTCTCTTTGTCCAATTTTACACACACTTGTGTGAAAAAAAAAACCAAACAAATCTACTTTTCCCCTTCCCCTTCAAAAGCAAACCCATTTCCTGTGGTTCAACTGCAATCTCAGCGTTCACCGTGTTTCATACTCTTTGAACTATTTTTAAATAGGCATAAACAATAAGTTTTCCAATTAGAACTGTGGTCAGAGCAGTATCAAAGCTCATTCACATCGTGCTTCCATTCAGGACAATCTGGGGGCCAGGCTAAAGAGCATTGTTTAGGCATACATGGGCCTAGGAGGGTAGAAAAGCTGCTGGTGGAACCAGCCATAGGATCAGACTCTACCTTTTGTTTAAACAAAGAGACCAACAACACACCTCCCTGCTGCCCCCACAAATTGCAAACCTCAAGCCATTTGTTTTAGGTATCTGTGATATTTCTACAGCCATAGAAAGAGGTAATTTAAATAAAATAACATCCAGTGATAAATTGTTTTGTTTTCTGCTGAGGATTAAAAAACTGCAGTTTGCTCCCCAGGCTTCAAGCCTCCTATAGAGGTTCTCAGCAAAGACCTGTCTGAGGGTTTTGGGTGCTTTGTGTTAGATGAGGGTGGATGTTTTCAGGACAGAATTTTTGTTATTAGAATGGATCTGCATTCCCCTGCCATCAGTGTTTGAATCATTTGGAAGGTGTAAACGCATATGGATTTGGAATCAATTAAGCTGCAAAGTAAATTATATTGAACCTCTCTGAAACTCCACTCTGAAAGAAACACAAAATTCGAAACAATGATAAAGAGGAAAAGATTTTTTTTTTTTTTTTAAGTACTGTTGAAGTTTTCCAAGTCGTGGAGCAAACGTTTTTAATTAACAATATTTTAAAAGTAAAATACAGCACTGTAGCACAAAACCTAATGCTAAACCATTGCATTCTGCAGTTCCTTATGGCATCCTGCAGCTGTGGGACAGAAACTAAGCAAAGAGCATTCAACAGCCACTGCTCAAGCTGGTATGGTGATGTGAGCGTTCACATAGAATTGTAGAATCACAGAACAGTTTGGGTTGGAAGGGACCTTAAAGCTCATCCAGTTCCAACCCCCTGCCATGGGCAGGAACACATTCCACTACAGCAGGTTTCTCCAAGCCCTCTCCAGCCTGGCCTTGAACTCTGTCAGAGATGGGGCAGCCACAGCTTCTCTGGCCACCTTGTGCCAGGGCCTCACCACCCTCACAGGGAAGAGTTTCTTCCTTATATCTAGTCTAAATCTACCCTCTGTCAGTTTAAAGCCATTCCTCCTTGTCCTATCCTGCAGGTGAGAGGTGTGGAGGCTTTTTTTCTTCTGCTCAAACAGAAAGTGAAGACTGGAGGAGATATATGTGAAGGATGGGTTCATGGTAAGGGGAGATGAAGGCTTTGGTGCTCATGGAGCCTTTGCCTGCTGTTCCATATGCTCTTGGGGATTAAATGACCTCTGGGTTGTTGTGCTGGGCAAGGACCAGATGATCAGGAAAACTGGATCAGGATAGCTGAATGGCTTCACATATGCCTGCCTTCCTGGTTAAATAGAGCAGTAGAAGAAATATCCCCTGTGTTTCCAGTCTGAGGGCAAACATACTGGGAATATGTGGAGCAGCTGAACTGCATGTGCTTGAGGAATTTATGGTTGATTCAGAAAGTGTTTTCTGGGCCAAGGTTTTCCCTTCTTTGGGCTATCAGTTTCCCAGTTCATTTCTTTCTTACTTGGACACACACCAACTTCTAGTATCTATGTAACCTTCATTTTGCCTTTCATTAGCCAGCTCTGTGGTCTGGAATACTGATACCAGAGCAATGGATATGTTAAAAGAAGTGTAGCTTATGTGTTCATCTGTTAATAGAAAGTGAAAAACATTTAGCTCATGTGCATCATTAGACTGTTTGGCTATGATCTTGACTAGGGTTGGTGTGCAATGTTTTTCCTGCATCTATATAGTATTTTGTTTCAGTACCAATCTGTATGTTGTACCACACAGCCACAAACTGCTGAGACTGAAAGCACCTCTGGAGGTTGTCCTTCCCTTGCTCAGGACTCATGGCCAGTCAGGTTTTGAGTATCCCCAAGGATGGAGACCCTACATTCTCTGGGCATCCTGTTCCTGTGTTTGACCTCCCACATACTAAAAAGAAGTGGTGAAGTGCTGTATACTACAAGTTTTGGTTTATTTAAACCATACACAATTAATGTCAAACAGACATTAATTTAAATACACAAATATACATTTCTCCTTAAGTAAATTTTCAACACAATGTGTTATGTCATTGCAATAAGGAAAATGCTACTAGCCAGTAAACCCTGAGAGTGCAAAGAAAATGACTGGATCCATAAAGCTCACCCACCCAAACCAAGGAAGATGTACAGAGCTTCAAAAAAGCGGTCTGAAAGACATGGCCAGGATGAGGGTTGAGCCTGAAACCCCAGCTCACAGCCCTAAACTGCTCATTTTACCTGCTCTGTCTTATCCTCCCTCCTCATGAGTCCTGGACTAACAGTTTTGGCCTTTCCAAAGCCCCACATGGTTTATTCCTTGCAGAATTAAGACATTCAGCTGAACTAAAATGAGCATAATGTGGGAGTACCACTGGTTTTACTACATGGGCTGCTATGAACCCCACCCAACAGGCCATGAAAATATGAAAAATGTGGGTGTTTCAAAATGAAAATCTTTACTATTTTAACTCTCTCACACATTGTATAAATGTGTGCAGAGCTGGTGGGGGGGGGGGATTTTTGTCTAAAGGGAAAAAAAGAAATCACCTTGTTAAGATGGATGCTTTTTGAGTGCAGAGCTTTGTCTGTCAGGGAAGCAATAGCACTCACTCTCTGAACACTTGCAGGCTACAAAATGAGAAAGCAAATCATGTTCAGGGAATTTAAAGAAAAAAAAAAAGACAAGAACCAAAACCAACCCCCCCAAAGATTAGCATCTTAAAACCAAAGCAAACCGTTATTTAAAGTACTCATCATGAAACCTCTCCTCTTCAGCACCCGCAAACCAGCAGCTCAAATCAGTCCCCTCCAATGCTGGGCAGATAGAGCCTAACCCTCAGGTTAGGCATCCCGTCATCTTGAAGCTGTCAGCACAATCAGTTACCCCATCACTTCAAAACAGTGCCACGGCCAAGCCATACCCTGGCTTATTGCTCTAAAATACCTATAGCACTTCTCCAAATAAGGTCAGTGAATTTGTTAGGAGCAAAATATTGCTTTGAGTTACCTCTCAATAGTGGATGGTGGAGTCATATCTCACAGAAGCACTGGATGGCAGTAAATGCACAACAAAACCGAGGCAGACAAAAGCAATTAAATAAAGCAAGGCAGAGAGAAACTGGAAACTTCAACTGCTTCAATGATCAGTTCTTTACAAATGGCTATTATATAATATAATAAGTAACTGTAGTTTTACTTATTCATTAGAGAGTTTTGTGCATGACTACAATCCATCTGCTTTAAATGGCTTGAGAGTGAAATTAGCTGTCTCAGATGTTACGGGAGTTGCTGAGTATCAGGAAGGAGTAAAAACCTTTCTGTTTTCAGGAATACTGCAAAGCTGATGAACTAAAGATTTTCCTTTGAAAATTTAAATAACTGAATATACTTTCTTATTTGCTGAGGGCTTGCAGATTGATTGCTTTTCTGTATGCATAGGCAAATGAGTGCAAAGCGGCTTTTCTGTCGAACTTGATATTGCTTTCTATTTGAGATGCAGTTTGACTGATAAAAGTAACAGCACTGCCAAACCCGACATTGTGAGGCATTTCATTTGACAACACATGACATTCTGATACAAAAAAAAGGCCCAACCATTTCTGTACATAAGGCAATACTAGCCGTAAGAAAAGGCTCAGAAATTGACTCATGGACAAACCTCAGAAAGTAATTATGTCTGAGAACCAGACTTCACAGGATGCCTACTTGTGGTCCTGTTCTCATCAATATCCTCTGCAGCTGGGTGCAAATACACCCCAGTGGACCTGGCTGCAAAAGCTGGGGGGGCAGGTGATAAAGGACTGCCCTTCAGAGCTAGCTGATGGCACAGCAGTCTGGGCTGCCTTCAATAGTGTGCCTTTAACACTGGACTGAGTTGCTGGAGATGGAACTGAGTATCTGGAATATTTTTATGCAGATACCAGTGATTGGACTTGGGACTGTATTTCAGCAAGCAATGGCCAAGAAATGGTTTCATGGTGGATAGCTGACTGCTGATGGGCTCCCAGTCCAGCCAAGTGGCTAAAGTGCTAAAGCAATCCTTGGCTGTATGGGAAGAAAATACTGATGAGAGGTGGGAAGAGAAATTATCACTCTGTGAGGCATTAGCAAGAGCATTACTGGAACAAACTGACCACTTCTTGGATCCCCAGTTTAAAGGGTATGCTGATAAATTGGAAAGGATTCAGAAAAGTACTGCAAGAATGATTTGAAGCCTGGAAAAGCTTAGAGAACACCAAGAGCTCAATATAATTTATCCAGAAGAAGCTTAAATGCCTTGGACATGGCCTGTAAGTGCGTACCCAGGTAAAAGGTTTCTGAAGTTTCTGAGACTCTGTAACACAGCAGAGAGAGACTGGAGCTAGGATCAGAGCAAGGATGAAGATCTAGGCTGCAGGACAATTAAGCCCTTGTACATTATCCATCAGGACCCTGTGCTCAGCCATGCAGGGACAGGCATGATGGAAAAAAATGAGCATTCTGTGGATGAGTTTCTCCTCTGGTACAGCAGTGGGTATCTAGATGAGCAACTTGAGTCAACAGTTGTTTTAGATTCATTCAAGCGTAAATAAGAGCAGATTTTTGTCTGCCCTTCACCAGACAAACTGCAACGTTCCTAATTTTTCACAGCAATATTAAAACAGAGAGAACTGTGTTGCCATAACATAAATTGTACAGTGCTCAGAAACAACATTCTGTAGACAACAAGGTCCTTAGGATAAACAGATATTTTTTTGTTGCAAATGAGACAGAGTTCTTTTCATATAAAGAAAACCAGAGATACGTCAGATAAAAGCCTTGGTACATAGCTAGATAACAGACCACATTCAATAAGTTTTCTAAACATCTTGTTCTGTCTGTCAGATCTAATGATGACTGGTGACTAGACACTTCAGCAAAATGCTGCTTTGCAATTTATTTCTCATTTATTCTCCTGAGAATTCTCAAAACATTTCCAATTTGATTTAAGGAAGTTTCCCGAAGTCAATTGAACATGATACAGAAAACAGTTCACTTTCATGGTCAATATGCAGCCTACAAAGAACAATAAGGAGAAAGTAATTTCATTTTGATGATGTTAACCTTGTATGTTTATGCTCTGCTTGGATTTTAATCCCCCTGTCACTAACTCTGAAGCTTGTTTTATGCTGAATCCTTTTGTCACATCCAAAGCTTCACTGAGACAGAATACAAGGATACACCTAAACTTTGCTCACATGAAGGCCAACTTAGTCCACAGCAGAGAGGTGTGAAATGGAAGACCTGCAGCCATGGATGGTGGTAGAGCATTGTGTGACGGGACTCATGCTTTCAGCCTGCCCTGTCCCACGCTCACAAAGGTGTCTGTCCTATTTAAGCACACTCTTGGCTGTATTTGAAGACATCACCAGAGAATTTATCTGTTTTTGCTAACGAGATTGGGGTAGTAAATCGCTGTCTGCCTCAAGTACCGAGGTCCATCAAGATGATAAGGCTTTTACACTGACAGCATTGACCTTCAAGTTCACCTTCAAATCTATACCCATCCTATGGACTCCGATGTGAAAGTCTGACCAGTAGCATCCACAAGAGATGCCTACAAACCCCAGTTGTTGTTACAGATGTCTGGAAAGGAGAAGCTACCATTCAAGAGGATGGCAAAAGCTCTGTATTTTGCCTGGTAAAACATGGACTGAGAGAGGATATGTTCATTGCAAATACAATATTCAGGGGATGGTCCTCAGGGAGATTTGATCTGCAGAATCAAATGGTATGTGATACAATTAGTTATGTGATATAAACTGCTATTGAGCAAACACAGGCTGGAAATTAGCTACTAGAAGAATAAGATCTAGGAATAGTGTCCTAGCTGAGGAAATGTAGTTACCTAAGTAAGTTTGAGGTAGACCTAGATCGGTTTATGAAGGTCATACTACATGACTACTGAGACGGCAAAGGATGAACTTTAGAGTAGGCAGGCCCTGCCTCTTGCTGTCCAGATTGATCCCTGTCTTCCCAAAAATCTTGTTCCAAAGGCAGCCCTGGTGCTTTTCTATTCTTTCCCTCCCACACACCACCTTTATTCAAAATGACAACATGGAATATTCAGTCTGAGATTTCCAGACACTGTGGGTAGAGAGAAAAAAAACCCAAACCAAACAGCACCCAAGCAATAGTTTTACAGTAATTTCAGGCATGCAGTATTGTCTGATAGTTTGTTGCCAGACTTTTTTGTTTCTAACATCATTAAGTGTTAGAATTCCATGGTTAAACACTGGGAAATTTGTATGTGTGGACAAGACAGCTCCGTGTTTTAATGATACTTATGGATGTGGAATCCTAATGAAGATTGCCTTTGCTAGGCCATTCACCTAACCAAGAATATGTAAAATGCTTCATTTTCTGTGGAGTCTGAAGAGCAGTGAGAGACAAGCACTTGTCCTGCCACCACACAGTTAATGGTGTGACATCTTACACCTGCAACCCAACAGGGGAAAGGGGCACAGGCCCATGCAACCAGGTGAGCCTGGGGAGCAGGAGGCAGTGGCTTGGAAAAGCAACTGTGATCTGAGGGGCAGAAAAGGGTGTAAGAGCTGCAGGCATGCTGCTCTGAGAGCACCAAAGGATACTGAGCCCCAGAGATCACTCGGCTGGAGTTCCTTTACTCATCACATCCAGAAATGTAGCACACGGGGGTATGTTGCTAACTCCCCCTTCCACTCCCTCCACCTCTAGTCCTAAATAAAAGAAAGAAATTTCATAGTGATGTTTGTAGAGTCCTCAGCTCTTTGCAAATAAACTAAAGACCCTGTGGCCTTTCCTGGTGCTGGTGTTCATGGCAATGCCTTGCTGGATCTCTGTCCCTGGAGACTCTGTCCTGGGTGGTAGGCAGGGCTGTGGGGCTAGAGGATGCTGGAAGTAGAGGGTTCTCTCCCCAGCTGTCCATCCAGAGAGGCAGAGAGCCTGTTTTCCCTGGGCTTCCTGCTTGCCACCATGCTGAATTCCTTGTGACAGGGTTGGCAGGCACATTAGCTCCCTCCTGAATTAGGAATCCTGAGTGGCTTCTTGCAAGAGACTATTCTGTCTTATTTCTCCCTCCCATGCATCACCCCCGTGTGATTTCCAGGCTGCCTGCTCCTCACACATTCATCCTCACACAAGGCTGACTAGCCTCCAACCCGATACACCAAGGTTTCTCCTGCAGGTGCACAACACACATTTTTAATGTTCCTGAGGTTGCTTAGTCTTAAGAGAGCTTAAAAAACCTTCATCTGAAGGGGAGAGGTCCTTCATCTATAAGTAGCTGAAACCAGCTGCCAAATCATCCTCCTATGTCTCTCTCAGCTTCTGTTCTGGTTTCAAGTTGACTTTAAGTACTGAGTTGAAGGTGGAGGATATAAAAGAAGAAAATACTGACATCAAATACTTATTTGGCTTGAATGTTATGTTTTCCTTGCATTTTATGGTGATTACTGAAATGCTGACATTAAAAAGAATTCTGGTTTTTGTTAACACTTCATGTTAAATTCTTCTGCAAATCCAAACTCTGATGGTTCTATTCTGCAGGATGCTGAGTCCCCACTGTCATTCCCTGGAGGAACTGAAGCTTCCCAGTACCTTACAGTGGGAGCACTTTCTGCCACACTGGTATGGAAATAAAATATCACAGCAAAGCTGGAGCTGAGCAATCAGGCAGACAAGTACCTTGCTACCTCTGAATAGTTTTTAAGCTGTGGCAGGCTGTTCAATGTCAATTGGGTTTGGTACTGAAGGAGTTAACAGTGGCAGCAGGCTGGAAAACACACTTTTTAGCATAACAGTGCCTTGCCCCCCAAGCAGCATTTTGAGACCAATCATATTTCTGTTTTAAATTCACATCCTTGCCTCAACAATGTGCACTGCATCCATCTCCATGGAAATCCTGGAGTTGTACAGCATTCACAGTGCATGAGGATGAAACGCAGAAGATGCATTTTTTTTCCCCTGTAAAGAATAGGCCCAGATACTTCTGCGGCTGCCAGGGCTCCCCAACTGCTGTTTGCTCATTCAGTGCTGCAGCTCGGCTTAAAACATTTCTAAACATCAGCTCTCCAGCCTTTCGCTGTCTCAAACCACCTTTAAGGAATCTGACCTTACAGCAGATTCCAGGTCCACTTGGAAGACTTGCAGGCAGGTACAAAACTCACCTCCATCTGACTGCCCCTGACACCAGTGTTTGCATACTCTGCAAGTGTTCATGGCTGCTGAAGGGAGGGATGAAGGAGGGCTCTGGGAGCATTCCTTGCTTCTCACATAAAAAAGATCAACAGGCATACTCCTATGTGCAGGTCTTTTCTATGTACCTGTACCAAGCATTTGTTAGAGAAAAGCAAGCAAACCTGGAGGTCTGTTTTACTAACACACTGCTAATTGACTGCTTCCCTTTTTACCAGCTCTTTAGGCTGCCCATCTCAAGAAGCTGGGAAGATGCCCCTGGCTGGAGAGAGCCCTTTCTCTCCACTACCCAGCACAGGGACCCTGGCAGCTCTTCTCATCTGGAGGCTGCTTCCATATGGTTATGTTGGTCCCTGTCCTGGTTGGCATGCGGGGAAGGGAGGTAGTGAGAAGAAACCTAGCACAGGTCAGGTACACCAGGACAAGAGGTTGGGAAGCCAGCATGAGAGCTGGCAGCAGTGGGAAGCTGGAAGGACATGCTGGTGAGCTTGGTCATGTCCTTTCTCCTTTCAGGAGAACATGGAGAATGGCAGCAATAGCCTTTTGTGGTATTGCTTTGAAACCTACAGATGAAAAGCCAATACATAAAGGCTAAGTACTATTATTGATACTTCTGTTTGCACAGTATATCCTTGAAGCCTTCTCCTGCTTCTGCTCTTATTCTTAACACCAATAGGAGAGAAAAAAATACATCTAAGAGGGTGATGGCTCTTAAGAGGGTAAGAGCCTAAGGTAGCCTAAGATGTGCTACCTTATATGAAATCATGGTTGTTTGAATGAGGTGATGTTTTCCTGGGACCTGCTCAAGTTCCCACTGGCATCCAGCCAGTTTGCTCCCTTCTGATGACTCCTCACTTGCATCCCACTCGGCCCTGGGGCTGCGGCAATGGGCGCCTGCTCCCTTCCTCCCAGACATGCTGTGGTGGAGAGAGCACTTCTCCCTTTCATTAAGCTATTGGTCTGAGAGGGGATGTCTATAAAACTAGTTTGTGATGAGTAAGGCTGAATGAGATGTTGGACCACCCATAGATGTTAGTCATTTCAAAGTAAAGATAAATAAATGGCTTAGAACTTAGTGGGGTTGTAGTGTGTGGCCAGGGTGCCAAGAAACCCTCAATGATGGGTTTTGTTGCAGTGGCTGTTACTGCTCATAGTAGCATAAATTTGTGTTTTGATGTGAATTCATATGCTTTTTAGTAAAGAACCTGCACTGCATGTTAGAGACCAACCCCAGAGCTTCCATGTGCTGCTTTTTGGAGTAACATCACATACTGGAAGCAACACCCATGCAGCATCCTCTTGCCCCATGAAAGGAAACATTTTAAACAGCTTCCCTGTGCTGTGCTGCCATGCAGAATGATGGCAGTTCCCAAGAAAATCCAGGCCTGCAGAACAGTCAGGGGAGAGAAACAGGCCAGAGGTGGGCAATAAGCAGCAATGAGCCAGGGTGATGCTTGCCTTGCATTTACCTGACTGTCCAGCAAATGCTGCTGAGGAAAAGGCTTTGAAAGGTATTAGATGGAGAGAAACCAGGCTTTCTAAAATTGGTAGGCAAATACAAGCTAATGCTTAGTGAGAAAAGCTGCTTATATGAGGATGAATATGGTATCACGTATAACAAGGAGTTATTGGGTTTATTTTAAGCTGATTTATGCTAAAATAATTTCTGAGCTCCTGAGGAACTACATAAACATTTTTTCACAGTATTTTACAGCAATGGAAAAAGATCTGGGTTTTTAATAGCACTTAAATGTGGTCTACAGACCCCAGTGGTTTTGTGTATCTGCTGGGAAGATAACACATTTTAGCTTTTTCACCATCTCAGCCCAAATGGGAGCCACTAATAACAAAGTGACTCTTAAAATAAATGACTGCAATATTTTAACTGTGTTCAATTAGATTCACCTGATAACACTGGCAGCCTTGTTTCTCCCCATTGAGATGGGAGAATGACAAGAAGAGGTTCCTTCTATCCTGCTGAGATCTGCAATGCCAAGTGGCGGTATCTGAGCCAGTCCAATGGTCCTCCCAAGCTGCAGAGGAAACAGAATCATCCCAGCTGACAGAAGATACCAAGCATGCTTTAGATGTCTGATGTGCCCTGAAGCATCTCCCACAGGTGTCAGTGAAATAGTCAGGTGAAATGTGGAGATTGTAACCCTGCAAAGAGATCTCCAGGTGATGGAGAATGGGGCTTCTTTGAAATGGCTCATTCTGATAAGTGGAACAGTGCTTCTGGAAGATCTACTCCTTGTCGTCATGCTAGGGGAGAGAGTTATGTGCTGAGGGGTGAGCTCCAAGAGGTGGCCAAGAATGACCCTTGGTCTCCCAAGCTGTTTCCCTGGCTGTGATGTACAAAATGACACTGTGCTGTGAAGCCATTGGGTTAGCTACAGATGTTAAAAAGTCTGGGGTTCTGAAAGAGCTGCTACTCCTGTGACTTGTACCTCTGGCAGCCACAAGGTTATTAAGAATGCAGAAATTAACACCTTTGTCTTCGTAGTCTGTGAAAAACCTGATGGAGTTATTTTTGTAAATGAGTTGCATATTTTTATGGGCTTAACCTTTTATCATGAAACTTCTCATAACTGTTTTATTAATGCTCAGGAGGTCTGAAGTACAGATACAGCTTAAACCATGTAGGAATTTAAATTACGGTTAAGACTTGGCAGAAAAGTTAACCTGAGCCACAGCTGCAGCATGGAGCAAGAGGCTGGTGTTGGGTCAGGTACCTGTCACTGACCAACCACCTGGACAGCCTTGATTTTGTACATTTAGGAGTAAATGAGGGATGATATTGCAGAGGGCGAAGGATCTGAACTGCTGTGATCAAGATGCATTCGGGATCCCCCTGTCCTATTTCTTGTTTTTCATTGAGTTGTACCCAGGGACACATCAGATGCTGCAGGAGACCTGAAACTTCCCGGGATTGCACAGCTACAGGTTGGGCATAGAAGAGATTCAGAGCAGCCCTGTGGAGAAGGACTTAGGGGTGGTGGCCAATGAGAAAATGAACATGAGCCAGCTTCAGTGTGCACTTGCAGCCCAGAAAGCCAACTGTATCCTGGGCTGCATCAAAAGGAGTGTGACCAGCAGATTGAGGGAGGTGATCCTGCCCCTCTACTCTGCTCTCGTGAGACCTCACCTGGATTCTTGTGTGCAGTTCTGGTGTCCTCAACATAAAAAGGACATGGAGCTGTTGGAGCAAGTCCAGAGGAGGGCCACGAGGATGATCAAGGGACTGGAGCATCTCCCATATGAAGACAGGCTGGGAAAGTTGGGACTATTCAGCCTGGAGAAGAGAAGGCTGCTTGGAGACCTCCTAGCATCCTTCCAGTATCTGAAAGGGGCCTATAGGGCTGCTGGGAAGGGGCTCTTTATTAGGGACTGTAGTGACAGGACAAGGGGTAATGGCTTCAAACTTAAACAGGAGAGGTTTAGATTGTATCTAAGGAAGAAATTCTTTCCTGTTAGGGTGGTGAGGCACTGGAATGGGTTGCCCAGGGAAGTTGTGAATGATCCATCCCTGGGAGGTTGGACGAAGCCTTGGGTGGCATGGTTTAGTGTGAGGTGTCCCTGCTTATGGCATGGGGGTTGGAACTAGATGATCTTAAGGTCTTTTCCAATCCCAACTGTTCTATGATTCTATGATTTTCTACATATCATGTCCCTGTGTCCTTAACAAGGGCACTGTGCATGTCAGTGTTTCCCTGCAGCTGAGAAGGGTGCAGTGACCCAATTCTGTGCCAGGCTGAATTTTGGCAGAGGCAGGAGCTCCAGCCTCATTTCTCCATTAAAAAGTGCAGAACCAAGAGAGTAAATTAAATCAGAGACATCCTCATCTCACTTGATGATTAAATGAGAGGTGACCTCTAGCTTCCAGGTTTTTTTACCTGCTTCTTCAAATGCCATGTTAATGCTGTAATTGATATTTCTTGTTAGAAAACCATCAAGGTTCACCTTAGTTTCATTCTCAAGGAAAAAAGATGAGGACTTTGGGAAAAAAAAATAAAGCCCTTATTTTCTCAAATTGGATAAGCAGTAGGGTAAAGCCTTTAGCATGTGATTCTGTATTTTGGGTGAGGGGGAAGAGGCAGAGAGCTACAGTGAGGCTCAGAGGAATGTGGTTTGTGCAGTGGCAGGAACCCAAAGCCATCACACACAGGACTGGATAGAGGAGAGTGGTCAGTGTCTACTCACAAATAGTGGAAAAGAATATGGGGATGGACTGAGCCCAGGAGAGAAGGTTGAACACAGGCAGCCGAAGGACCCCTATGAGGCCAGAATCATACGGGTGAGGATTTCAGAAAACTTTGGGAAAAGTAAAGGAGAGGGTTATGACATGGAAAAAAAAGTTGGCTTCTTTTTCCTTCTTTGTGTTGATATTGACATTTACTGAGCATCTTTTTAAGACCAAAGGATTCAAATATAAGCCTGGGAAAACAGTATAGGTTAATACTACTGCAGGCCTGGACCACACAGCACTCACTAAGGCTTTCACTGGCATTATGGTCAGGTAGATGAAGGGCTGCATAAACTGATTCCTTGGCTGATTTTACAAAGCTTAGGTGAGAGACCTGTGCTGGCTGAGTTCATGTGCAGCCTCACAGAGTTAAAGCTGGTAGGGCTTTTTGGGGGCAACTGCCTTAACCCTACGATCAAAGCAGAATGAGCTCTGAAGTTAGCTTCAACTTCAAAGCTAGATCATGCTGCTCAAGGTCATATCCCAAGGTACGTGTCATATGTGACACAGTTCACATACCTACCTGGCTCAGTGAGGCATGGGAAACGAGGTCTTTCTGCCGTCAGGGTCTCTGAGGAGGACTGTAAGAGACTAGGACTATAAGACAGGTTGTGTCTTATAGTTCATTGAACTAGAGATGCTGCTACTGAGTTCATAGTTAAGTTTGCATTAGGGCCTGGGAAATACAGGACTAGAAAACTAGTATGGCAATGAGTCCTGTGAACTCTGCTGACTTTGGCTGGGTTTGGTGCCATGGGCATCATGCAGGTTATACAGAGTCATGTACCAAATGTGGGATTCCTGTGTGTGAAGTGCCTGTGCCATTGCTGTGTTCTGCGAGGCCTGTTTGCTGAGATGAAGGGAAGTGTTCACTGGACTGACTGATTTGCTAAAGGGCTGGCTGCCTTTCTTTGTTTGTTAGAGGATGAGATGTATAGATACGGCACAGGGCTTAGATATCAGTGGCTGAAAAACAATTATTTTTTTTATGATGCCTGCACAATGTGCTGTGCTACTACCAAGCTTAGAAATAGCTCTGATCTATTGGTTTCATTTCATACCAGTCTTCATTCCTGCCTGCAGTGACTGCAGACTTTCAGTCAGGCTAAGGAAACTGCTTCTCCCTTATCCTTAAACAGAATCCATCTATCCCACCACCATTAGCTCTCACATCAGTCTGACATGCTAAGTCTTTTCCTTCTGGCTGCAGAGGAGACCTTTCCCTCTGTCAAAACTCTAACACAAAGTTTAACCATTTGGTGTAGTTAAAGCCATAAGTAAATAAAAGACTGGATTCTTAGCCCAGATCAGGTGTTGTGGAAGGCAGGGGAAAAAACCTGATTTTTCCCTCCTGAGGCCTCATGAGGTCCCCACACATTGCCCTGCCTTCATCCTAGTCTACCTACACATAGCTGTACAACCTGGGGCCCTTAGCCCTAGAGTTACCTGAAGAATTAGCTCTTGCTCTAAAGCTATGCCAAAAGCAAACCTCAGAGGCCCAAGCACAGGACACTTTGAGTGCTGCAGAGTGGGCAGCAGGCAGCATCTGGAGTTTTTGACCATTGAAAGAAAGAACTACAAGATGGGTGAAAAGCTCCTGTCTGGCTCTAAATCCAGTCAGTAGTTCAAAGCCTAATTGATCATTAAGTGAAATTGATATTCCCCAGCACTCATTATCAGGGTAGGTATAGACATGGGTGACACCAGAGTGGAAACCGTGGTTTATGACTGGAGGGAAGGGCTAGCCATTCAGAGCAGCCTTGGAAAGATGGAGGAGTTAACCAACAAACAGCATATGAAATTTAGCATGGACAAGTGCAAAGTCCTGCACCTGCAACAAAACAGCTCCATGAAACTTCACAGACAGGTGACAGAGCAGGCAGAAAGGACTTGGAGGTGTTGGTGGATAACGGGTTGTGGCAGAGCAAGTACTGCACCCTTGCAGCCAGGGAGACCAGCAGCACCCTGGGAGGCACCAGCACTTCTGAGGCTGCTTCTGGATTGTGTATCCAGTTTTGGGCCTATCTGCTGCAATAAAGCTGGAGGGAGTACCATGGAAAGCCACTAAAATAGTTAAGAAGTTCAAGTACATGACTTAGAAGTAAGAGATGAGGAGTCTGACCTTGTTTATCCTTGAGAAGAGAAGGCTAAGGAGGATGTAATTGCTGTCTTGGGGGTGGAGTGGTCATAGAGATGACAAATCCAATTGCATCTAAAAGATGCAGAAAAGAGGGACAAGAAGTGCTTCTCACAGGCTGCAGCAAGGTAAACATCAGCTTGACATAAAGAGAATATTTTGGAAAGAGAGTGGTTATGGACTGGAACAGGGTCAGGAATATGCTTTGCTTTGAAGCTGCCCCTGCTTTGAGCAGGAGGTAGGACATTTGTCTTTGGCTGGAAAAGATGTCTTTGGCCAGACATCTTTTCTCATCTAAAGTGTTCTGCAGTTATCTGGTTTTACCCTTTCAGTCCTAGAACTTAATTTCCAGCAATAATATTTGCAACAGGAACCTGGAAAATGACTCATTTATTGTTCATCTGCATTGTAATCTGCCAAATTCTCCATACTAGAGTTGACCGGTTCCAGAGGGCTGAACGACTTGTACTTTATCTAGGAAAGTTATTGTTGATGCCATTACAGTTAAGACAGAGATGTAGTGGGATAAAGAACCTGCTTTCTGCTCTTGGGGCCTGCACAGTTGTATTTATTACTGTGTCTTTGGCTGTATCTATGCTAGTAAACTAAAAAGAGCCGGGATATTTGATTGACCATGTTAATTGCTAGCACAGTCCCTGGCTGGGCACTGGATGGGGTTGCTGGCTCAGACACTGCCTGCACACAGTTTGGGGCACAGCACCAAAGAGCTGAGGTGACATCTAGAGGTTCTAACCAGTCAAAGTAGGGGCTGGTCCCCTTGGGATGCACCTTCCTCCAGGTTGTGTGTCTGGCTTAGTGCTGAGTTACATTTAAAAGCCATGAATTAAGGGCCTGAGGAGGGTTTGTGCACTGGCATTCCAGTGAGGCTCCCATAGACTTGCATGGGCCATTTTGTATTTATTTCTGATGCAAATGGTATTGACAGGCAGAAAAGCACGCCTGTGGGCACAAGTCTTTACACTCCTTGAAGGCTCAAAACATAAATCTAGCCTTTCAGTCCCTTCCTTATGCTGGCATATTAATTATGACCAAACATCAAGACCCTTAATAAAAACATGGTTTTGGTTAGCATCATGGAGGGAAGTATGAAATACTGAAATGAGAGATGAAACCTGGGCAAATGTCTTCTGCTTATTTATAAACTATATTAATTTCTGGATCCTGTAGGAGTCATGATGGTAGGAACAAGATCAGTGCCAGTATGAAGGAATCTCTCATTTTTAATCCTGGGGGTACAGAGATATTGCTGGGCTGGATTCAAAGCTAGAATTGGGTTTGAGGCTAGTGAACTGCAGTATTGACATGTTATCTACAGGATCCTGCAAGAGCCATAAAGTTAGAATGAAGCTTAATTTTCACATGGACATGTGGATTATAGATAGGTGATAATTATTGTTCTGATGAATTTAGGGTTAGTGAGAGGTTTGGGGTTTAAGAGTGCAAGAGTCATGCACCTGCTGTTGGATCCTGGCAGAAGGATCCTCAGAAATGAGGCTGGCATGGGTATGGGTGAATGAATGGTTGTGCTTCTTCCTGGAGTGGATGAAGATGTGGGGTGGGCACAGCAGACCAGAGACATTAGAGCACTATTGGATCTTGCAAGATCTGCCATTATAGGATATACATAAATAAAAGCAAAACCAGATGAATAAGCAAAAAGGGAAGTTGCATAGGACAGCATGCTTCAGAATAGAAAAGCAGCCAGGAGCTGTAAGCTTAGAGCAGAGCCTGTCCAGATCCTCTCTGTGTCAGGACTGACTTCTTCATTAAGTCTGTCTGCTGCCAGAATATAAAATGCAACTAGGAAGGTGATGTCCTTTTCTAGCTGAAATTTCCAGAAGAACTCATATGTTTTTGAAAAGGGGCCAGATGTAAAGGGACTGACCTTTCTTCTCTGAACATTTTGCTGTAGAATTGTGTTGTAAGGAAACATCCATATACAACCTTGATAAAAGGATGAAATGGAAGCCTTCATATGGCACCCGCTGTAATTTTCCTGACCACAGAGGGCAATGTTTAATATTTGTGCTTCGGATGTATTAAAAGGTAAAATGTGAATCAAATAGCATGACTGGAAGCTGATTTGTTTCAAAAGAAAGTAGAAGTTAAAACTTCTATGCATCTGCACATCAAAGTGTTATTACTAGCTAAGGTTTCTTTTTATAATTTAAGTCCATGTCTGAATTGAATTTCAATGGACTGGTTGTGCAGTGTACTTCAATCTCCATATCAGTCAAATTTGATGAACACCCCAAAGCTCAGTAGCTGAGAAAGAAAGAAGAAAAAGCAGGCCTAGGAACATCAAATGGGAGTGCAGGCCCGATATCTTTTGTCAGTAGAAAGATTGTTTTAATACCCTGTCGGTCACAGTAATAACCTTAAACAAATAGATCACTTGTATTTACTTTGTAATATCAGTACTTTTACAAGATTGACTACCTAGTGGGATTGTCTATACAAATTCCGCAGTTGTCCCCGGGCAGCTCTGTGAAGAGGACACTTCACCTCCATATGCCACAGGAAGATGCCTTCAGTGATGTTCCATGAATTGATCATATCCCTGGGGGCTGTGGGAGGATAATGGTAGGAAAACCCTGCTGGAGTGATTTGAAGAGCTCCAATGAGCTGTCGCAGCACCTGGCCTCCTTGTGCGGTGGGGAGCAGTTATATCAAATAGGCTGCTACCTGCATGAGCAGATAGTGCTGAACCTCACCCAGCTGCCGGGGCGAGGGACAGAGAAGCCAGCTGAGACCCCGTGGTTTATATTATGGATCAGTATGGGCTCCCTGCTGCTTGGGTCGAAGGGGTTAGGAGAGAGAAAAGGTAGTAAACATTTGTCTAGTGGATTACATCTTTTTTCCTAATCCCCACCATTGCTCTTGAGCTACAGAGGCACTGTAAGGACATGCTGTGCATACTCTGTTTGCTGACAAAATTGCTAAGCAGTGAGCTGAGGTTTTTTGTGAATAAGTGGCTTTTTTTTCTTTATCGGTTACCCATTGCTTCTTCCCAATTTTTAGGATCCTATCCTTAAACCCATGGCTGTGTGCAGCCATTCCTAGAAAACATGGCATGTATACAGCATGTGCATCTCAGGAAGGTGGGGATAACTGCTTGTAATGAAAAGGTAAAATGATCACTGAGACCGCCTTATGTTCTCTGTTCTTGTTATTTCCAGCAGGCTGTGTCAGATCTGGTTTAATTTTCTTTCATCTTTCCTGTGCAACAGAAGTTTCCTTTTATATGAACATAAATAAGACCCTTTCAGAGTAATGATGTTTGCATGGAGGGTGTGTTAACCTACAGGAGTGTGAAGCCTACTGGTTTACATTCAAAAAACAACATGTGCATCAGGATTATTCCCTCCTCACTCCTCAACCCCCCATGTGAGACCTTTTCCTCTTTTGTTTCCATTTGAGCAAGGTGCCAGTTCATTACTCTCAGGCATTTAAAATACATCAAGTGCAAGTAATGCATCAGGGTTTTTTCCTACATGTTTTTCAGTTGGTCTGTTTCTGCTGTATTCTAAACATGTTTTTCCTTGTCAAGGCAAGTCGTGCCTAAACAAACAGGAGCACAGCTCTGGTTTTGTGTTTCCTTGCACTTTATTCAGAATTCAGCAGGATCCTGGCTACAGGTTCAGATTAACCTCTCTGACTGTGCCAAGGGACTCCCCGGAGACCATTGGAGAAACTCCTGATTTACAGCCCAGAGGAAAGCAGGAAATCAGACCACTACTTAAAGCTTCAGACATGCCAGGCACGAACCATCTGGCCACACAGACACATGAATGCCAAGAAATGTAAGGCAGATCTGGAAAGATCCAGATGCCAATCTGCCCTAAACTTGCTTCTTTTGCTGGTTGGTATAAAGGGATACTTGATGTGACTAGCTCAAATGCAGCCCTTTACCCTTCAGGCGTCTCCAGTCAGATGAATGAGTTTCCCGTCTTCCCTTTTCTGATATAATCACTCTTGCCGTTTACCTTAATGCAGGAAATCATTGTCGTTTAAAGACCTCAAGGCTGGAAACTGGACTCCATCATGTCCAAGGTGTAGCACCTTAGAGAGAAGTTTGTCAAATACTTTTGGCTCTTCCTTTGGTTGGTAGCTCCAGCCAATACTTTCTGGCTTGAAAAGGCAGGGAAAACCTTATTTCCCCATGCCAGGTTCCCTGTTCCAAGTCAGACCTTGGACTGCCAGGGCAATTAGGAAGGAGCTAGACCTGCTCAGAGGTTTAAGAGAAAATTTCAGAAACCATTGCTTCTTGTTTTCATATAGCTACCAAGCAGCATGCCTACCTTCCAGGCACTGTTGAGAGCAGGGCCAGATCCACCCTACTAGGTGCTGGAGGGGTCTGCACCCTAACTGAAGTTACTCTGCATTTCCTACTTGCTCTGACAGAGCCAGGGAAATCTTTTCTCCAAACTGCACTGCAGGAATCTACGCTCTGCAGGATTTCAGAAGCTCTGGTGCCTGAAAGTTTTGGTGCCTCTGACCTTTTTCCTCTTATGCCTTCTGTGAGACTTCTGTCTCTTTTCCTTTTTGCACAGGGCAGCAGTTCTGTATTTCTGTTGAAGCCGTTGGGCTGGTCAGGTACATACAATCCAGTTTACTTCTACTGTGACTAAAAACCTCAAACTGTTTAGTCAGGATGTATCTTCTCCAAAGAAATGCTTCATTGCCTGGCTGTTTCATTTTGAAGCCTTGTAGCCATGAAATCTGTTGGGAGAGCACAAACAGCTGTGATTACCTGACAGCTCTAGGAAACAGCACAGAGACAAGATCTGTCTTTAAGATAAAAGTGCTGATTGCAGATGGAGGCTGCAAGCAGGTCTTGGAAACTTCTCAGTAACCTTTGGGGTCTCAGGAACACCAAAGAAGAGGGATGCCCTGACAGTTTGCCTCAATGACCAACACTGGTTTGATACTGTTCTTTTGCCCAGCTGAGAGTCGTTAGTTTTGTGGAACTAAATAGGATTAGAGGTGTCCGCAAATGCGATGCCATTATTCTTCCTTACTGTAGTCACACTATTACACAGAAGATACTAATAGTACCAAGATCTCTTGGTATTGTTTGCTGTACATGCCCCTTCTGAGAAGCAGGTCCTGACCTGCAGTGTAAATACTCTGCAGGGGGAGTGTGGAGAGGTGCACATCTGGAATGTAACAGAAAGTCTGTCCAAATGAGCCTGATCTTGGAGTGCTAAATCACAAATTCCTGCCTGTAGCTGTAGCTGGGACAAGCTACATTTGTGCCTGGTTATTTTGCTCACTGGGATCACAGAAGGCACTTTCAGATGCTGTTTTAGCAGTGGGAGAGCCAGGGAAGCGCTGTTTCCTGGGTCTGTTCCCTGCCTCATCAAGCTCTCCTTAGAGTAGATTTGGAAGACAAAATTTATAAAATCCACCATTTTCTTTTTTCCCTCATCCCCATTTCTTGCTTGTGAATGTATTAGTTCATCTTCAAGGATTCTCACAGGCATCGAGACAGGACAGGGTGGGTTTCTCAGCTGAAGACCACTCCTCTTCAGATCTGTTCATTCTCCTTTTCTCTTGTAGTCTATCCTTTTCCCTCCCATGTGCTTTCCTACAACCTGGTCTTCCCCTTCCAATTCATTTTTCCCAAGACTTTTGACCTATCACAGTCTCCAAGCCATTTGTTACTGGACTACAAAGGGCCTTTTTCCTACGTACTCCCTTTTCCTTTTTTTCTCTCCTATTTTCTTCTTATTTTACCCCCCCAAATAGCTTTCACCATTAGAGCTGATATGCGTCATCAGCTGCAGATCCTACCTATGCCTCTTTGTGTGTGTGCCCATGCCCCAGCACCCTCTGTGCCACATGCAAGTGCAGGAGAAGATCCAATCCTGCAGGAAACTTCCACACTGCAAATTCTGCAGGAATATAAGCAAATCTCAGTGTCTTACTCCTGCCACGTAGGGGTGGTGAATCTAGTGGTGGGGTAACTTAAAACAGTGGGTGGCTGTTCTTCTGTTGGTCTTGCTTTTGAGGAGTGCCATATTGGAGCTGCAGTGAGACAGAAAGCCAAGAGCAGAGGTACATGTCCAAAGCAGTCACCGATCACAGGCTCCCTGTGCATTCCTGCCTGCTGCAGAGCTGTGCTGAGCCAGCGTGCTGCCTTTCTACCAATTGCCTATAATCATGGTGGGGCTGTGGAGCTGTGAAGAATCAGGACTGAATAAAGCAAGCCAGCTGCTGAACTGAACCTATCCCACTGCATGCTTCTGGGGAGTCAGCCCTAGGCTGTGCTTACGCTGTGGCTGGTTTGTTTTCATTGTGCCTAAATCTCCTGATAGCACAGCACCAGGCAGAGACACAAGAGCAGGAAGCACTGCTCACTTTCAGCTGGACAAGTCATTATTAAAAAGGAGGGGTTGCAGGAGGGAATATTGTGTGGAATCACTTGGATTGCATTCAGCTTTGGAATCACAGGTTGCATTCAGCTTTAAATTCCACTGTCCTGGAGAATATCCTCAGGAGATTTTTGAACAGCAAAGTCAGAGATATCACAAAACTGATTGTTTGCTTGAGATTTCTACCACTTCTGGGCAAAAATCCCATGAGGGTGGTTGTTCTTGTGAGTTTTCATCTGCATGTGAACAAGAAAGAAAATATGTTTGTGAAGCACTGAATCTCTCAGATCCACAGCAGAGTGATGCATCTGGAAATTCAATTCTGACACCTCACGAAGACTGAAAAATGCAGTGGGTTGAACAGCCTAAGACTTTTCTTACCCCATGTCACATTCACAGTATCTCCTACACGTGGGACAGGGACTGCTCAGCTCTGCTGCCCAGCACGATTTGGAGGTGGCATCGTGGAACACATTTGTAACATGAAAGGACTGGTTCTTTGTAGGCCCACATTCAGCATGACTCTGCAAGGGAAGGCATCACCTCTGCATGCACTGTAGTGACCTACAAACAAGCAAGAGACCAGACAAAGCAGTTGGTTACTGGCAGTGGAGATGGTTGCAGTGACCACAATCCAGCATACCGTGACAAACTAAGGGGAAAAAATACAGTCTTCATCTGGTTTTGAAGAAAGAACAGGGGGAAGTGCAGCTTGTAGCTGTTGTGTGTGAAGCATTTAGATACATTGGGTTCTGAGGATTATGGGCTTTTGTGTACCAACACCTGCTCCAGCCTCCGGGGAGTGAGAGGGCTCCTCTGTGACAGGTCAAGCCATGGGGGACCCTGGCATGGGCCATGTCCTCACCTCTGGTCACCATCCCAGTCCTTGAGCAGGTGAGCAGAGCAGGAGGGTGGCAGCAGCACAGCTCATCCATGAACCCGGGGCAGGACTGGAGCCAGGCACATATGCAAGAGCCAAGGGATGAGACAAAGTGGGCTTGAGGTGGTGCAAGCATCTTCCTGAGAGATGTTGTGACCTAAATCAACAGGAGGATGTGAAAGACTGGCACCAGAAAATCCTGTCTGAGTTTCTCTGATGGTAAAATTAACCAAAATCAAATCCAGCATTACACTGTGGCATCCAAATGGTGTCCTCAAGCTCCATGCCAGCCCCTACCACCCTCTGCCCGTGTCTCCTGGCTGTGGATATGGGGTGGCAGATGGTTTCTGCACATTTGTGCTCACTGGGCAACCCACTGAAGCCACACCTTTTGCTGGACCCATTGCTAAGATGTGGTCAGACCAAAGCAAGACTCCTAGGAACATTTTACTGCCTGTGAAGCTTGAACACATGATTACAGTACAGGATAAGATGCAGCAGCTTCAGTGTGACCGGGAATGAGGTCCACAGCTCTAAACACCAGATGGGTAGGGATTTATGCACAGCCCCACTCCTCAACCAAAGGCTAACAGCAGCTCCAACCTAGCTCAGTCCTCACACCAGCAGCATCATCAAAGCAGCAGCCAGCACCCTGATTTGTGGGTGCTGGTTGTGGGGAGCATTGCCTGCTGTTGTGGTGCTGGGTCCCATGGACCTCTGCTTGGAGGGAAGCACCTACAGCTATAATGACACCATGGTGGAAGGTGTCACACACTTGCATGGCCGTGTTGTCTGAACACAAGATGTTCACCGGACACTTTACCCCAGGGCAAACTCCCAGACATCTCTTTACCCAGCAGGGATGGGGAGGATGATGCCTCTGGTAAAGTGGCAATCCGAGGCACTTCTACGGGGCAGGGTCCGTGGTTGTTGAGGGGGAGACTCAGGTATCTGAGCAAGCAGCTTAGATAACAGAAATTACAGGCTGCTGATATATTCAGAAAGAAACAGGCATAGTCTGCATTTGGTTTTCATAAGGAGGTTAGCTATGACCTGAAGTATGCAAATACCTTCTGATGCAGAGAAGATTTTAAGACTGTGCAGGTGTAAGAGTTGGGAAATTATGCAGCATTATGGAATAATACTCCATTTTTTGCAAATTGAGGTACAACAGCTGTTAAGCATGTCAGCGTTTGGGGAGGCTAATTTTCAGAGCAGAGGAATAGAAAGCATCACTGTCAAATACACAGAGAGGAGAGGAAGTTAATGCGGCAATGAGCAGGGGAAAGAGCCTCACGTTGTTATCCACAGGAGGATAAAAGCACTAAATCCTGATTTAATCCTCACAGAGTTATTTAAAATATTAAAAATAGTGGATCTCAGAGGGTATTTAGAATGGTTACAGGGGGTGAGTTGAATTACAAAGTGAGTATCTGAGGTTTTGCACTTAATTTGCAGGAATAAAGCAAGTACTTATTTTTCACAACTTTTTCTCCTTTTTTATTGGAAAAAAAAATAAAAAAAGAGCACACCACATACTATTCTTAAGAGTATTGGTGTCTTTGAAATTCAGAGAGTGACCCCTGGGCTCCCCCTTACCCCTGGTGCTTAACCCTGCAGGAGACCCCAGCCCTGCTTACTCTCCCTCATCTGTAACCTCCTGCCCTCTCTGCCTCTTTACTCCTAAAGAATCATCAATGATCTCATTTTCCATCTTCATAAAGCTGACATTTCTCTCCCCTGCTTCTTTACGTCACTTTCTTATACTCCATTCTCTAGACTCAAAAAAGGAATTCAGTCATGTCCTCTAACTGCACCTTTGTTTGTCCCAGTCCTTCCTTTACCTTCTGGGACTGGTGTCTCTCAGGTTGCTAATGATCCCTGAAAGATTCATTTACTCATGTTCATGCTGATAAACCTCAGGTGTATCCATTACAATCACATATTGATGTGGACCTTGGGCAACAGGCTCTAGTTGGCCTTGTTGAGCATGAGGGTTGGACACTAAAGAACTTTAGCTTTAGTATGACACTTCAGCAGCTGACATATTTGTCTTCAGCATCAGGATGGAGTTAGTCCAGGAGGAAAAAGTCTTTGGCAGGCCCTGAAGGACAGATACCCTGGAGCATCTGACTCCAGTAGTCCAAGCTCAGGGAGCTTTCTGAGACACCTATCCATGCCTAGGGGTTAGAGAATTGCACCTGCAGGACAGGCAGTGGAAGCTGCATTTATGTGTCTGTGTTAAGACCCTGTGTTAAGAGAGGCTAATTTAAGGTGCTCTGCACGTATCTGAAACAACTTCACCAGTCTGGCAGATACAACACAGGGTGACTGTGCTCTTCTGGTGTGGCCATTGCAGTTGAGGAAACAGATTCTTGAGCATCTCAAATATTACTAGAAGACTCATTTTAGGCAACTGAATATGGTCAGCTGAGCCCTGAGAGCAAATTGTCCTCCCAGGTATGAAGGGTGCCCAAACATAGCCACTTGTGTTACTATAGATGTCCCAAGATATTTGAGACACATGCTGAGGCTGGCTGGTATGGCAGCAAGTGATGAGATGGCTGCTGCAATGCCATTAAGGTATTTGATGTCTGTGTTTTTGCAACTGAATCACTCTAGAGGTGACTTTGCTTGAGTGAGCTGAATCACTCTTTGTGCTCCACTGACTCTATTGACTAGGCTCCCCTTGAGTGTAATATGAACTTAAAAATACAGTTTAAATGGTAGCACCTTGATTTAGTCTGGAGCTAAATTCTGTCCTTAGAGTTTTCAGTCTGAATGTATCCCTGTGGTTTTCTGTAGAGCATTTAGCACATATCAGGATTTAGAAATGATGGCAGTGTATTAATACATGTGTAATAATGTCATTATTCTTAATTTGCTAATAATGAAGTCCTTCTTTTTCTGTGTTCTTCTATTTCTATGGTTCCCTAGTAAACAAAAGATGAGGCTTATTTGCCCTCCAGAGCTTATCTGTAGTTGCATCATATATTTTTAGATGGCATTTACATTATATATGTATGACATACATATATAAATGACACATTGCTCATATTAAGACATATGAACTAAATGCTGACTACAACACCTCTGGAGCAGCAAAAATTCAGGGTCTTACTTGGAACAAACCCATTTTGTTTTCTCTCTTCCACATGGTGCCTTCAGAGACCCAGAGGAACCTTGCCTAATGCCATGTTACCCAGCTCTTGCTGTCTCAGCCTCCCTGCTCTCCACTGCTCAGTGCTTTGCTGGCTTTGCTTTTGCTAAGGCTTGGCCAACAGCACTCCCTGGCCAGGATTTACTAGGAAAACTGCCTTTGAAAGCCAAGGAGAGTGTGTTACAGATGGAGAAATGCACTTCTCTCATAAGAGAGAAGTAGCAATATGTTATTGATACAGAACAGCAATTTAACAAAGTTTGATAGTAAATGCAACAGAGATTTGACAGGATTAGATGGCAAGGTACATTTGAGTATTTACTGCACAGAACCCAGGATCAGGCAAAATTGTCAGGGAGACACAAAATTCACAAAAGACCCTCTTGTGTTCTAGCCTCCTTCTCTGAGAGGAGTCTGGGTACACCTGGGCCAGACTTAGGCTCAGACTTGGTCAACAGTTTATGTCTGAAGTATTATATATGTGCAATCAATTCTCTATATCCCTTAGCTGAGATTTCAAAGTCTAACATGCATTCTCCTACTGAGAATTTTGCGGTAAGGCACCTCTTGGACTTGAGGGAGAGAGATTGTGGCTTGCAGCCCAGTGCTGTGCAGGAGAGCTTAATGGGCTCTGGGTTGTCCACTGTTTATGGAGTAGGGTAACTGACTCATCATATTTGCATACTGACTACAGAAGTTAGCTTTTTCCAAATTGTCTCGAGCTAGACCTTGACCAACAACCAGGGTTAGGTGGGTGCACATTGCTCAGATTAGCCCTCTGCTACTGTGTTATGTGTCTTCCCAAAGCCACTTTGAGTTAGATGCAGCCATCATGACCAGATGCATCCATTACAATTGCCACTGGTGGTTATCACTTGAGCAGAGTTAAGGGAAAAAAAGGTCAGGTTGTTGCAGCAGGAGCACACCACCACAACGTGGAGAGCCTGGCTCTGTCCATCCTCATGGTTAGACTGACAAGAGCAGCTCCTTTAGGGTACCAACTGGAACATTGCTTCTCCAATTTAGCCTCTGCCAGCTCTTATTTTTCATGTCCTATATGTGCTATAACTTAGTTGATGTAGCAGATGCTTTTTAAATAAAGGGAGAGAAATACTGCTTTCCTGTTTATTTTGTGTTTGATAACTTCTAGGTGGATAGATTCTGCCTATGCCATCTTTAATAGAAACTGGATTTGAGATGTCTGCTGTAATATCAGAGGACCAGGTGTTAAAGAAGGGCTAGTCCTTCAGGCAGCCTTAACCCTTTGCTCATCAGGCAGGACTGGTCTTTTCATACATGGTTCCCACTTTAAACCCAAGCAACTGATCAAATGCCAGGAAATCAGTTCTTCCCTCAGAATCAGGGCTTGCGATTGGATTGATTTATTTTTTAAAGGAACACTGGCATTCCTCAAAAATAAGCCAACAGTTTGTATCTGCAGCCAGTGCAATTACCTGTTCATGTTGTTCACTCTTCTACTTATGGCTGTAGATTGTGAAATGGGTTGTTTTACAAAGCAACATAGTGGTAGAGTTTGTTGCCATACAGCAAATCTTTGCAGCCTGGTACATGAAAGTACAAAGAGGACCAAGCCATGTTTTCTTGTTTCAAAGAGCAAAACTCTAGCACAAATAATGAGCAACGTCCAGCAGTGGCTAGAGGTTTGGAGCTGTATCCAACTAGCTCTAAGCCTGTTTATTCAGTTCAGCCAGGGACCTCAAGAAACCCTCATCCCTCTGTAGTTGTCTAAGGTCAGAGCTTGAGCTCCTTGACAGATTTTGGTTTTCAGTGGGATTTAAGGGTCCTGGTGCAGCAGCCTGCTCTGTTTGCAGAGCTGACTGAGGCAGTAGGGCAGGGCGTCAGATTCTGGCTCAGATTTGGCAAAGTGGCCTTGAAAATGCGATGGATGGCAGGAGGCTCCTGAATATGCTGGAAACACACGTGGGCAGATTTTACCCTCCTCTGCTGAGCTCTGCCCTTAACACATGGGTGGTTGGAGGGACCACTGGTTGGGTGGGAAAAGTGCTTCAGGAGGTGAGAAATTGGTTGGTGGTGGAGACAAGTCATGGCTCAGATGGGGACTGACTGCCAGGGATGAGGAGGTGTAGGAGGAGGTGAGGACATACAGAGCTGAGAAGGAGCTGAAGTGTTTCAGGTGACAGAGGCATAGAGAACTGTTAAACTTGTTTCAGAAAGGGCAGTAGCATTGGCTGAGGCAGAGCTTATTCTGAAGAATGAGAATGACAGAGAACAAATGAGCCAGATAGAGAAGGAGTCACAGAGGAAGGACAACAGGAGGTGGGGGCACAAAAGTGGGAGAGGCTGAAGCAGGGAAAAATTTAGATGTAGAAAGAAGGAAAGCAAGGAATTGATAGAGAAAGATGGAAAGAAGAAAGATGAAACTATGTTTCACAGTGTTTCTCAGTTTCTCGGTGGCCCAGGATGATTATAGTGTATCTCATCCTACATCCAGCACTGGCCAAGCTTCTGAGCTAGCAGGCACACTGAGGATGAATGACAGCCTGCCAGCGAGATGCATCTCTGCTCAGTGCAACATCTTGCATTGTGTTTGTCCAGGCACCAGGAATTTGATCTCCACCAGCATCCTACACTGCAGTTTCATCTGTCTCCCTGTCAGGTTTATGCTTACGCAGTATAGAACATCCTCCAAAACATCAACATCTCCATTTGAAACACTCAGTGGCAGAAACATGGATGTAGCCAAGAGACAAGCGGAGTGTTTGATTTACTAAAAAGGCCTAACAACCCAGCACCATGTTTCAGAGAGAGGCAGAGAGATGGCTGTCTGGTTTATTTTATTTCACCTGTTAGCTTTCCCCAGCACCAATATGCTGCAAACTGTTTTCTGTCTTTCCCTCTCAGACTGGGGAGTGAGGAGGTCTTGTTTCCTTTTCCTCAAACCCACATTTTCATACTGAGCTTCAAGGGCTGTGTTTTAAACTAAAGGGGAACAGCAGTACAGCTTCATTAATAAAATATCAGTGTACATGGTATATAGGTTGCTACTGGCAAGGAGAGAAATGACTAAGCAGAAGATAATGCTTTTGGTGGTTTATACCCTTGTTGTAAAATTGACCTGACAGTTTCTAGTTATTCCTTGGTGATGAATTTTCAAACTATTCAAACAGAGAATTTTCAGGTCTCGCATTTCTCCTTGGAACTTTATGCAAAATTCCTCCATGATATTTAGCATGTCAAAGGCTGTCTAACAGCTCCAAGCCTTGCTTGTAACACATCCACACACACAAAAATGTGACAAGGTTGTGTTTTGGCAATAAGTTTAAACCTCAAAGAAATGTTCCAGTGCCCTGATTAATTAAAGACAACCCAAGTGTTACCTCCAGCCTGCACTGGTACATTGTTAAGCAGCCTAATTAATACTAGGACACACTAAAACAAGAGAGGCATTTTAGATTTTCAGTTACTAAGGGAAACCTAAGTGCTGTTTGTTAAATGCTTTGGCCCCCTTGTTTTGTAGAAAATGTGCTTTGCAACTTCCCCATATGCTCCTGCTGTTCAGTCCCTGATGGATGTTGCTATGGAAGCAAACCGGGAAAAAAACTCAAACAGCTAATAATGTTTCTGCAAATGATTGCACAGGTGGAGCTGAAAAGTACAGATGACACAAGTTAGTTAAATAGGGGATTTAAGCTGCAGCAACAATTTGAGGCTAAGCATCAAAACACTCACACTCTCCTTTCTTTTTTCTTTACTGAAATTTCAGACCTCTGCAGGCTGTTGGGGTTTATTTTACTCTTTATTGAGTCAATTTACCCATAAAGTTTCAGAGATGCCCTAAACCACTGGGTAAAATAGATGGAGGTTCAGAAGAAAGAGGAGAGCAGGGCTGGGTACACTGCTTATTTGGATAGGATAATCTTAGAGAACATATGTCCCTTGAGGCTATGGGATAACCAACCCATGTCTTTCATTCAAATCAAAGGTGTTCCTCTGGTTCTATGTCATATTTGAATGTCATTACAGCAACAGGGGAGGATACACATGCTGGATATTGGAGGGACAAACATGTAACATGGCTTTGTTATACTTCTTCACAGGAGAATAAGCTTTTTCATATAAAACACAAACAGGAAGTGTACGTGGGTAAGGAAATGCACCATCATGTTGGTACAGAGTATCTAGTTAAGTGCTGAAAGTGAGAATACAGACAGCCAAGAAGTGAGAATGATACAGTTTGTACCCAGCTCTTTGCGGGCTCCTGGCCAAGGCCAGCCAGCTCAACAGTGTGTCTCCAGGGCACAGAATAGGTAGCTACCCTATTTACTGCTTGCTTGGTTTTCAATCATGTTGGCTGCTACTCTCCCTGACTCCGTGACACTGAGCTTTCTCTAGTGTTTCTGAGTCTTAGATAAACTTGTACATATGGATCTGCTTCAAGCTGGTTCACGCTGTTTAGCCCTGTGTCCTGGCATTCATCCCTCTCTGCTAACAGCTTACAGCCTGTGGCTTCTTCCCCAGTCAGGTTTTAAAGTGCAGCTGGACCATGTGAATGATCTGGAATGGGTCAGGGGGCTGCAGACCTCCTCTGGTCTGATAGGACCAGGATCTCCACCAGGCTTCCTGAGACCATTCTGAAAGCTGAGGAAGGGCAGAGAGCTCCCTGTCAGGGTGCAAGGCCAGAGGCCATTAGTTCCTTTTTAGCATCTTTTCAGTTTTTGGGGGTTCTGTTGCACCTCAGAATGTGGTACAACAGTATTAGTGTTACAATATTAATATAACAATATTAGTGACAGTAACATGGTGCTGCTGTGTGCTGGGCGCTGGAGTCCTCTCTCCTGGAAGAGGTCTGCACTGAGCACCCTGATCATCACATAGCTTTTCACTGCAGATGCTGCCAAACAGAGGCTTGAGAGGGTGTCTCATGCACCAAATCAGAGCACCACACATGCCTAATTTCAAGAAATGTTCCCTTCCTTTAACTTGTCAGGAAAATGATACATGCTGCCAAAATGTCATGGTGCAAACTTGTAATCAGGAGATGGATTTCAAGTGATGGAAAGGTTGACTCATCCTCTCAGTACCCAGCTACATGTGGGCAAAGTACCTGGCTGACTCCTTCACACCCATGTGTGCTACCACATGAAACAAGGATGAAGCCAATCAGGGATCGAAAGATGCATGAGTTCATTAAAGCCGCCTGTGGCCCATAGGTACCTAGAAGGTATTTCACTTCTGCTTCACAAGCATAAGTGAAATTGCACAAGTGTGGTTTATCACCCAAATCATTTAAGGAGTGGGTCATGAATCAGCTAAGCTATCCAGCCTTACTTGTGTTAGCAGTCCAACAATCATGTGAAGTTCCTGAAGACTGGAAAAGGGGAAATACAACCCCCATTTTCAAGAAGGGGGAAAATGGATGACCCTGGGAATTACAGACCAGTCAAGTCTCACCTCTGTGCCTGGCAACATCTTGGAGCAGATTCTTCTGGAAGGCATGCTAAGGCACATGAAAAACAATGAGGTGCTTGGTGACAGCCAGCATGGCTTCATGAAGGGGAAATCCTGCCTGACCAATTGGGTGGCCTTCAATTATGGGGCTACGGAACTGATGGACAGGGATAGAGCAGTTGATGTCATCTACCTGGACTTGTGCA